>WUQG02058658.1:0-10070 GCA_011317285.2 Androctonus mauritanicus | reverse complement strand
ATCCATGTATTACTGCCGGGGAATTACAAAGTGTCCATTATTGAGGGGTGTCCGTTAGGTGAGGTTTCACTGTATATATTATGATAACAAATAGATAATCAATTATTTTTATGATGTTTTAGAACCTTTTTTTGGGCCAGGTTTCAGGTCAAACTGATTTAACTTTGTAATGCAATAAAGTTTTTCAATTTTAGATAAATTATTGTAATTTTTTTTCAATTTAAAACACTTTTTCAAATTAGTTTTAGTCAGTTTTATTCCTTAATAATAATAACTTATTTTACTATAGACTTATGCAATAAAAATATCTTTTTTTTTTTTTTTAACATTTTTTGTTAACTTTTACCTAATTAGATGCTTAATACTATAAGAGTTTAAATTAAAGATAGAAGAATAAATTCAAGTACTAAAGCATAAAATGTTGATTATTATATTTCACATTAAACAATTAAGCTTAGAAATTAGCAAATTTCTAATGTCATGAATTAAAAAATATTAAATAAGTTTCCTAGTAATGAGGGGGGAAATTCCAATTGCCATTCATCAAAAGGAAGTTTTTTCTATCTCATTCTTCCATAATTTATTGAATATTTCAATTGAACAGTTGAAATATTCAGAAATAACAGATACATAGCATGGAAAAGGATCTTAGAAATTAAGATACTTCTAGAAATTAGAACAACATATTATTTAATTAATAAATATTTGTCCCATTCTTAATATCTGTTTTTGATTTTTACATTGATTGAATTCTCCAAAATAAAATTTTCTTCCTATCATTTTGCAAATAAAATAATTCTAAATGATCTTAAAATGGTCCTACATTAACATTTAATGTCAAGCAATTAGCCATTAGAATAATCTAGCAATTTTATTACAAGTGATCTAACTTATATCCCTTGGCTTATGATTTCCCATACTTAAGGTACTCACTTACAGTTTCTGAAGAGACTGTTATTTAATAGTTTAAGTAAAGACCATTCCTATTTAACTTCTCATTTTCATATTTAACTTTTATTTATTCATATTTCACATTTATTCATTCCCATTTCACTTTTCAAAATATTCAAATTTTTTCTTTTTTTAATCATTGTTAAAATTCTATATTCAGTCCAATCTAAGATTTCAGCAATTAACTTTGAGTTAATTGCTAGCTTGCTCCTAGTTGCCAGAAAGCCAGATTTCATACATATATAGGGCAATCATTCATCCCAGATTTTCCAGGACAGTTGGATTTCGATACATCTTACATTAGTATATGTATCAGAAATGTCCTGGATTTTGGAAAATTTTTTAGATTTAAAAATTATCCTGTTTTAAAGAAGGTTTTTTTATTTTTTGAAATTTCCATGCATTTTATTAAATTATTGATTATTTGGGTTTTATTTGACAGTTGTACTGCCTTAGGCTCAAAAGGACACTTGTCCTGGGCCCCTCATATCACAAATAAAAAAAAAGTACCGTAAATTTATTAAACAAGAGATAAAAATTAAACATTTAGAAATAAATCACACAAAATAATTTTTAAGAATGAAATTCATAATTAAGCAAATATCACCTTATGGAATATAATAATGAAATTAAATAGGGGATCATTCATCCCAGATTTTCTGGGACAGTCCCAGTTTTTGATATATTGTACTGTATCAATAAATATCCCAGATTTTAAAATCCATCCAGTTTTCAAAATAAAGTTTTCATTTTTTGAAATTTTTGCATGAAATCGACTATATCTGATAAGTGATAAAAATGCAAGTTCAAAATATATATCAAATCAGTGTCATCATGTCAACAGCTGCCAACAATGTTTTATTAATTGAATTCTTCAGTTCCAGTTCAATATAGGACGGTTTTTAAGTATTATAATTAAGTTAAGAAGTGTGTTATATGTAATTAATAAAACAATGAATCTGGTAATTCAATAAATATATAAATACAAAAATAAGACAAATCAAAATTATATTTCTGATTGAATTTTTTTCCTGTTCTTAGATTGAACGAGTAGAAAATAGTCAGCCTCTGCACATATAATTTTCATGAATGACAGCAAAACTGAAGATTTAGGCCAATTGATAACTAATTTTAAGTGGAAAGAAATGGCGTTTACCTAATGAACTGTCAGAAATGACCTCTTTGAAGACTGTGTAAATGAGTATCTTTACAATCATTATATTCATTCAATAAAACTTCTAAAATTCAAAATATAAATCTTCAATAAAAGAATGACATATTGCATAGAATTGTCATATTCCAAAACAGCTAAATATATAGCATTAGTTAAACTCATTAATTTACAACTGTAACTTGAATTCAATGTTACTCTTCCAATCACTCATTTTGTAGTTATTTTGGGCATCTTTGGTTTATTTCCTGTATTCTCTTCTTTATACTTAATTATGAATTTTCAAATGTAGGCCTACTTTTTATTGTTTTTCTTTCATAGTGAATATTTATTTTTAAATAATAAATGGTCCTAAAAATAAATATTCAGATTTAATTTAGTTTCCTTCTAATTTCATAATTGATTTTGCTATTTAATAAACAAAGCCTGTTAGAATGATACCAAAGTATTAATTTGATTCAAACTTAAAAAAAGCAATAATCATAGTAAAATGTTTTTAATTATGAAAAACACAATAATTGTGTTATTCTTTTAATTTAATAAAATTATCATCATTAATTAAATACACAAGAGTACTATTTATTAATCATAAATTAATAAATAATACTATGATGTATACAAAATATAATTATATCTAGAAAACTGTATTATTAACAGAACTGGACTGTATTTATTAATTAATTAAATTAAAAAAATAAATAACACAAATAACAGAAAAATTTGTATAGATTCGTTTATAACATGTCGAGGTTCTGTAAATAAATAACGTATGAGAATTTTCATAATTTTGCACTTAAATAATTATTTTTTCTTGATTTTAATTTAATTAATTTAATATTAGTATCAAATGCAAATAACATAAATACTGTATTTTTGAAAGATAATTGACACGTGATTTCCTCTCTTTAAATATCCCAAAAATCCGACGAATTGAAACTTTAAAAAAAAAGATATCGATTCAGTTATCATTATTATTAATTATATTTACTAATTAAACTGAAAAATAATCTTCTAAACTATTATTCAATATTAGAACTCACCTTGTTTTATTTAAAATGTTGGCATTTTATGACTTTCACTTATTATTTCATTATGGGGATGAACGAAATACGGAAAATTTTTGACTAACTTTAAATAAATAATTAATTGAAATAATCAAATTTATATGAGAAATAATTGAAATTTTTAAAATTTATTAATTTATTAAATATTTTTAACATTAGTTTATTAATCATCATTTTCATGTCCGTCGCTGTATTTAGTAGATTTTTTTTACAAAATGGTGGCTTTTTACCGCGGGAAATGAAATTTTCACATATATACAATTAAAGCCACAATAATTTCGAATTTTTCGCATTGGAAGTAACAGTATGTTTAAAACTTATAATTTAAGAATTTCTAACTTTACATACTATGCAAATATGTAAAAAGTGATTTATAAATTTTTATTTTGATTTATAACTGTTTAAATTTTAATTCTTTTGTGATTTTCTGATATGTAATTAAACAGATTTAATTGAGACCTATTCATAATTATTGTGGTTAACTGACAAGAAAATGATTATAATGAAGCAATAACTCGATATGATGATTTGCTACTTTTTACCTTAACTTATTGTCACGAAGCTTAAATGTTATAAAATATATTATTGAAAATATACCGTAATTATTTTCATAAATTAATGTGCCGAAATAGTTGATTTTTCTATATCATTTGCATATTCATTAAATTTATTTTACTAATTTAGTCAGAAATATAATTTTGACTAGATAAAAAATTCATTCATTAAAATTAACAGTTAATAATCATACAGTATTATCATTATTTTTATTTTTATTTCAATTTTTATAAAATTTAATTAATAAAACACCAATTAAACAAATATTTTTGCTTTTATTAATTTACATTCTATGCATAACAATATTGTAACTTAATAGCCTATATGGTAGAATAAATATTATATATATATATCATAAAAGTGATTTATTCCCTTAGTGTCCATGCCTTTATTGGCAAGGGAGATTGCATGCTACTGTGATCTTTCTAGGCTGTTGGAGTTCAACTTTGCCATAATGGCCAGAAGTTAGGAGCCTGACAAAATAGTGTTCAAAGTTGTTTTGAACTCTCAAGAAGCTTCACTAGACTATAACATAGTTTGGCTAATCACCAACATAGCGAAATTTTTACTTATGATTTTCAAAACTCAAAGGAAAGAAAACCGAACTGTCAAAAATAGATTTAAAACTGGATTTGGTAAAGGACAACAAGAATAGAAATGGAAGTATGAATGGAGATTGGATGTGTGGATGGCATCATTTGATTGATGGCATTTTACTATTTTTTTTTTCCTTTTATCTTTTTCTTATTTTCTTCCTTCTTTGAATACTATCCACCCTGTTACAAAAATACAGGTGTGATGTTTTTGTTGTTATATAAAAATGATTCATCATCATAAATGTTATTTTTTCATGCATAATTGAAATTATCTTGTTGCCTATAGGTATTTTCCGTTTGAATATGATTATGCTGTCAGCAGCAGATTTAAGTAAAAAGACCAGTAGGCAAAAATAAATAAGGCCAGGATATGTACCAGCAATGAAAGATCTGAGACAAAATTTTTAAAATACAGAAGGAGAGGAAATCTACATTTTTGAAAACTATTTGGATATTAAAATATATTTCAATTTTCATAAAATATTTTTGGTTTTGGTAAAGATAATTGATCCCTCTAAATAAAGAATTTTAAGATTTTCAGGTAAGTTTTTTAGGTGAAAAATATAAATAAAATGTTTTATATAAATCATTTAATAAATTAAGTCCAGATTTGAATAATACAAAATAAGATAAAAAAGCTTATTAAATAAGGAATAAGCTAGAATAAAATAAAGATGCAATAACAATACTAAATAAACTAAGCTTTAATATTGCAAATTATATATATATAAATTACACAAATAACAAGTACTTTCAGTCTCAATACAGAGAGAGACCATCTTCAAGTTGATGATGAAAATAAAAAATCAATCATTTTTCTTTTGCAGCTACATAATCCTTCATTTTTTTTACTTTAGCAGTAGGTCCATTCCTTTTCTCTCTTCTTGTTAGCCAACCATTTTCTATATCAAACAATTCTACTCATTTCATCTGCATAATTGTTTTTGTTAAATTTTCTCCTTTGTGTACTTGCTCTGGTTTCCTATTTGTTAGGATTTTTCCTTCTCATCACAGCCAATTGGCTATCATTCACGGCATTCTATTTTTCTTTGTAACTTGAAGATAGTTTCTCTATTCTCGGACTGAAAACTCATTATTTGTGTAATTATATGTAAATTGTATTGTTAAAACTTATTTGATTTAGTATCATCATTTATTGGTTCTTATTTTATTCTATTAAACAAAATGAATGCCTATAAGCCAGTTTGAGAAATAAAATATTGTCTTTTAAAATTAACAGGAAAAATTATTTCAGATATAAAATAAAAATATAATAATTGTTTATTATAATATGAACTAATAGATTATTGTTGACAGCTCATCTTGCTTGTGTGTCAGGTATAGTCATATACCTGATGCACAAGCAAGATGATCTCTGATTCTATTGGCAATTGCCTTTTTGTCCATTCATTAAATCTGCTGCTGTATATCGTAACAGATGATAAATTATAGCTTCCAGCCAACAATTTTGGGGCCCTATTTTATTTGCTGTCATATGTAAAAAATAAGATCATAATGTCACTATTGTATTGTTATCTCACAATTATTATCACAAAAATTAATACATACATGTGTAATTAGGATCTATTTCTAATATTTTGTTCTCCCAGTTTGCCATATATAGAGCCTAAGTTTCTCTATCTGCTTTCAAGCCAAAAATTTGAATTTATATCATCGAGTTAAAGCCTTAAAATTTAATATAATAATTTAACAGTATTTTAATTGAAGGATCCACTGAAAGAATATTGCAATTTATAAAAATCAGATAATAAAAGCATTGAAAATCTTGGTGAAAATAATTTATCAAGGAACTTTTGAGCATAACTATTATATATTAAAATTACAAATTTCTTGTAAATCATTTTCACAAATGATTTACAAGAAATTTGACTAATTTTCATATATAATTATTTATAATTTTCATATATAATTAATGGAAATTTGTAATTTCCATTAATTTTATTAATTTTCAATTTTTATAAATTGTGACATTGCATTTCTGTTTTTCTTCAATTTTTCTTTGTCCTCCTCCTCAACTATTGAACTTTTCTTTATAAAATAATCATTCTATTAGATTAGATGTGGATACTATTATGAATCTTGGTGCAGTTGGTGCAAAATAATTCTCAAAGACCAAAAACTGTTTTTGGCTTTTCACATTGTTAATGGTGATACTGATTTGAATATCAATCTAAGGCTGATTATTTCTGAAAAATGTTGGCATTACTATAATAATGAGGATTTGTGGTGAAAATGAATAACAACATTCACATCAATATTTCTGCTGTTTTGCACATTATAGTTTGTCATTTATGAAAGATTATTATTTTCCCATTGAGAAAATAATGAAGATTCTGTCAAAATGAAGTTAATATTGGCAAATGGCTAATTTGCTAACAATACAGGTTTCCTTAGAATTAGGACTAACTGAATTGCACATTAAAAAAAAAAGAGAATAATTCAACCAAATATATCTTGGTTTATTAGTCCAATAAATTCTGATATAGAAGATAGTGTTCAGCTTTGCATTAGGATCATATCCAAGTGCCATATCAAGTGGATCAATTTTGAAAATCATCCCTACCTAATTACCTTCAATTTTTTGAAACTTTGTAATGAGTATGCATAAAAATTTCAAATGAAATTCTGGAAAATTTTAACTTGAGCTATGACTGACACACCAATATGTTTGATGTAGAGATTATTTAAGTGTGCAAATACAGTCACAATTTGCTTAATTTCACGTGTTGTTGTGACATAACTAAAAGCTAGTAGTATGAAATTTTTGTTCAAATTTTTATGCTGAATAAAAAATTGAACTGATGAAAATCATCAACATTGTACATTTTTCATAATCTGAATTCAAAATTGATCAAAAATTTTATTGTGATAAATGTTAGCCATATTTAGGGAGGGCATAAATCTGACACAAACTACATACATAATACACATACATATATTTATATATTATTAATATTATATATATATATATATAACTGTATGCAAAAAAGTGCTTATATATGTATATATGCTCACTGAAACTTTAATATCCTTTTATTTTTAATCAGGAACTGAAGCTATGGCAAATGCTGAAAACACTGCTTCATTTTATGCCAAAGGTAAAGATTACTGGGAGATGGTGCCAGCAACAATTGATGGAATGCTAGGAGGATTTTCTGAAATTTCAAGTATTGATATTCAAGCATCAGTTAGATTTTTGAATACATTTCTTCAAGTAAGTATGTTTATTTTTGAATCACATTATATATTTTATTATAAATTTTAATTATTTAAAAAATGTATTCTAGGATAAAAAGAATCCTGTTGGTCATTCCAGAGCTATAGATTGTGGTTCAGGAATTGGCAGAATTACTAAACATTTTTTACTGAAAATTTTTGATACAGTAGATATGGTTGAACAAAGCCAACGATTTCTTGATCATGCCAAAGATTATATTGGACCTGAAGCAAACAGAGTGAATAAATTTATATGTTGTGGTAAAAAAAATATTTTTTAAATACTTTGATTTTCTTTCTCTTTAGGCTCGGTATATTTCAGAATATGAAATAAATAAATTAATTTTAATGTTAATTAGGTATTTAAATACAGAATATTTTTATTGTTTTTTTTTTATTGAAATTTGAAATTCTGATATACTATAAATTACTGTATTGTAAGCAGATTCATGAATTTTATATGTACAAAAAAACAAAAAGTTAGGATTTTTAGCATTTAAAGCATTTATTAATTTATTCATATTTAATTATACTTAACAAATTAAAAGATAAAAAAGTTAAATCAAAAGATACAAAGCAAATTTTGTTTAAACCAGTCAACTAGTATATCCAATTGGTAGAAATCTAAATTCTCACATTTTTTAAAAAGTGACCAGAATATTTGTTAATTGATCATAACTATTATGAATCTCACAAACCTAATCAGAAATACTGAGAACCATTATGTTTGCCATGAATATAGCATTCTCCAACAATGTAGTTTGTAGTTTTTTGTAATTCTTATTAGATAATAGCAAAGTTAATTTACATACAGATGGTCCTCGACTTTTGTACAATTCACTATTTTGTACATATTTAAAAGTTAAATTTTTATTGATATTGTATCCCAAAAATGTGTGTACTTCCTTGTAGTGACACTCTCCTCACCTCTGTTATTAGTCCTGCCTTATTTCTGATGTCACAGGTTCAGTCTTGGGTTGATGTGTGTGTTGTTACATTGTGTGTTGTAAAATAAATACATTTAAAAAACACTTTTCTGTGTTTTTTTACATTGCTCTACTAACTGACTTTTACTTAATTGGTTCCTAAATTGTATATGAAAGTTGAAATGTATAAAAGCATTAATCTGCTTTTGTACATTTCAACTTTTATATACAATTTAGGAACCAATTAAGTAAGAAAGTCAAGGACTGCCTGTAGATGTTTTTAAAGTTACAAATAATTCATAATTAACATATATTCATATATAGTTTCTTTTCATATTCATAATTCATATTAATGTATCTTTCCCACAGTGCAATGTTATAAATTTCTTGTTTAGTATAAATATAGATTTTTGAGTTAAAAACTTTGAGTTATGAATATAATTCATAACTCAAAATCTATGCTTATGTTAAACATGGAAGTACCAAATATACTGTGTATACTGCATTGTGCAATAATTTGTTACTAATTGAGTTATTAGAAATTTCCTATTTAAAAAATTTGAATATAAATGTCTGTTTATATTCAAATTTTCTATATTTTTTATATCCATAAAACTTTCAAATAACCACTGCCTATTCATTATAACATTGACTAGTTCATACACAGCACTATTTGGCAGTTCAATAAAGTTCCTTTATTAACTCAATACAAACGTTTTTGGTGATTCTTAGCCACCCTCTTCAGGTTATAACAGTTTAAAAAAATTCTAAAGATTATAGAACAATTGAATAAGTTAACAGGTGGACTATTTTTGGTTGCTATGGGAACAATCTTTGATAAAGTTTTTTACAAAATGTTTCATAAGAATTTTTTTTTTTTAACAGAATAATACATATATACTGCATGACATTATAGTAGAGCCAAAAAAACATATCAATTAATCTTAGAGATAATAAAATGTACATAAACATATACATAAAAATATATATTCCTAAGGTGATAAAACTACACAAAACCATAAATTTTTATTCGTAACAAAATATTAGGTAGGAACATATGAAGTCTTGGTTCTCTTAGAGGCATCCGAGTGGGTCTCCTTGCTGGGTATTATCATTCTGATAATAGCTAGGCCCAGGTTGTTCTATGCTGTGGTGGGTTGCTCTAGCTGTGCAGGGAATAGTCCAGTATCTTCTGTTGCCCATTCACTTCTCTGCAGTAGTTATTTCCATGCGTCCAGTATTTTCGATGCGGGGTTCTCATTGAGTAAACTCTCATTTCTCTGGTGGGTGAGAATCTCAAGTGTCTCCTTGCAAATGGCTTGCAGTAGGTTCCTTACCTGCTTTACCACTTTAGCATCCTGCCAGTGTATCGTTATATCATCTTCATACGCTTAAGTGACAGGGCTGTTGTCATTTTAGCTTTCTCTGTATCTCTGTAATCCAAACGTATAAGCCAAACAGCACTAACTCCCCCTGGTGAATAAATTTTTGAGATAAACTGTACATTAATAATTAATATTTAATTTGAACTATGGTGCCACCATCTATTGGATTAATAATTAATTAAATA
>WUQG02058647.1:0-10070 GCA_011317285.2 Androctonus mauritanicus | reverse complement strand
ACACAATAAGGAATGATGCCCATAAACATTTATTATGGGATAGTTATAAATGTTAAATAGTGCTTACGATAACTGTATTTATTCGCAAAGCAACTATCACACAACATTATGCATTGCTATCATGAAATATACAGACATAATATAGACTATATCTTATTATTCCAATATAATCAATGTTTAAGAGCAAATATGCAATTCTTTGTATCTAATAAAAAAAAATCATTGTGAATTCGTGAATTTTTGTAAAATTTGTTAAACAGATTAATAACATAAAATAAATTAATTATATTCAATTAACTTTATAACTTTAATAAAAATTATTTTAAAACATCGATAATTATTTTGACTATTTTAGCATAAAATCGATTTATAATTTAACTTAACGATTGGCTTTATGCAAAACTTTTGCTATTTTTTATATTTATATATATAAAAATAGGAAAAGTTTCGAATAAACCAATTTTAAATTAGATTTTTAAGTCTGTATATAAATATATATATATACATATTTTAAAAAAATTTTTTAAATAGTACTGTACTGTAAAAAGGCATCTTAACATTTGTAATTTTTGTAAAATAATTGGGAATTTTTTCTTTTTTCTCTTTATAAAGTATTTAAACTAAAAAAATTAAGCAATTTAAATATTTTTACAATATTTATTTTAAGCATATAATAGTACAATATAATAAAATGCTTTTTGAAAATATTCTATTTATCAGCTCTAATCTTTGTTACTAATTAAACAATAAGTGTTTTCTGAAAAGAAATTAATGCTATTAATTTATTTAATAGTGTGTTAAGAAATTAACTAATTACTATCATTCTCACATTAAGCTTTATATTACGCGAATAATTAATTTACTAATATTAATTACCGTATTTAATTAATTTAATATAATTTGATGAAATTTTTGTTGATTTTATCTATATTTAATTAATTTACTACACAATTTAGAATAATTTACCAATTTATCTAGTGTTTTCTGAATATTTTTTGGTCATAAATTTTCTTGAATTTCTTCTCGTTCGAAAGAACGGATATAGTTAGCCAAGAGAGAAAACGAATTTTTTTTTTTTTTTTTAAGAATCTAATCTAGAAAGAAAAAATATGTGCTGATAATATATTGCATGTAAATTACATATGATCTATATCGAAAAATTGTAAGGCAAGAGTAGAAAAAATCACTAAGCAAAAAATATATAATTAGTTAAAAATTATACAAATTACTTATCGATCGATTCCAAAATAAATAAGAGAGTGATTTTATTTTGAAAATTTTCAAAATATTAATAATCGAGCAAAAAAGAACCAAATTCTTTAGATGGACGGAAGATAATTTATTAATTATCTAATCAATCTATATATACTAGTATGCGAGCTTTAGTTGTCCAAGTTTGTTCTTATAGTAAATACTTTGTAGTTCAAATATGTCTTATGATCGATGTGAATAAAAATATTTATTGAATAAATAAAGCGAATCTTGTAGATAAGAGAGAATACAGTAAAAATAAGCAAGAAGCAGTGAACAAATAAACACTAAGAAATATAATAAATATCATGATAACTTCCAAAATTTGATGTTGAAGTAACAGTAAGATTTCATAAAATTCTTAAATCATTGCAATCTGACCAATGAACACAATAGTTTTTCAAAATTTTAATTTTTTTAAATATTATGCAATACAAAACTATGAAAATCTGAATGGACGTAAGGTATCAAGAAAGATAACTCAATTCTGTATCATTTAACTAGATAGCTTCAAGCATTTAAAAATGCTAGACGTTCAAATTTCTAAGATAAATCTTAATGTAAACAGATTTTTCTATTAAGAGAAATTTTATAATTTCATTGTATTAAATTTGAAATTTCATTACACTAAATTTCATAATCTTTTGAGATTTAAAATAAATTTAATACAATTACAAAGTCATTGAAGATGAACTTGAGGATATATTAATCATTTCTTTATTTTTAACCACGAAAATGGCGAATATTTAGACTTCTGATAATCTCTTGTAATAAGTACGGAACCAATTAATAAGTTTTTATGACATTAATCTTAAAAATTATACTATTGAAGATGATTTTGATAATATATACGGGTTAATTCACCTTTAATCATTCCAAAATAAAAGACTGTTCGGAAATATACGATTATTTCTGTTTTTAACTGTATTGCCCTGGAGGTTTCTTGTCGATCTCTTCGGCTTTTTTCAAAGTATAGCCATTACACAATAAATAAAAAAAAGTTAGACGGAAACCCAATATTTTGAAATGTTAAAAAATGGTCTTTCGAAATTTTTTGAAGTCTCAAATTATTATCTTAAAAAAAGGATAAATGAAAACTTACTAATAATAATGTGTACAAGATCGTGCTTACTATTATTGTCAGATTTAGTTTTAAAAAGTTCACTCGTTATCGTGTAATAAACTTTTAAAAGTTTTTTACAATTTTCAATTATAGTGTGGCACTCACTGATTTTTCAGAAAAACCATAACAAAAAACTATACTGTAATCATTGTCCTAAACACGTACATCAAGAGATCGTAGAGAACGGTTAAGGGGCAGATTCTACTGAAGAAAAATCATTTTGTTTCCAGTTCCTTAATTCCAGTAAGCAGAACAAATCTAAGAAAAAGTTATTATTAGAAGAAAATAACTACAGTGCCAGTTTTTGATTGTAACACAAGTCGGACATTTAAACTGGGACGAATAGCGAATAATCATTTTATTAAATTAAAAATTACTGAATTTTAATTATTGAAATCTGTAAATAAAGATGAAATCTATTATTTTCGAGTCTGTGTACAATACAGTTTATGATATTTTGTTTTATCACGCATGTTATGTATGAGTATACATTCTTTCTTTCGAAATTGTTGTTAGGAATCAAACTAAACAAAACTAATATAAAATAAACTATATCTTTATATATAAAGTTTAACTCGCTAAAGTTTAATATAACGATATATAATTACCAAAAGAATTTCGAACCTTTCAATTTAACAAATATAATAAAAGATTTGATAATCATTAACAAGAGAATTGAGTTTTTAACGTAGATGAAAATTGGAAGAGGATAAATAGATAAGATACTTGAAAGATAACATCAATTTGTGGTAAACGGACTCTCCACACTCAATGTTATTTAAGATCTAAAAATTAATTTCCGCCAAACTTTATCGATACTAAGTCAATTTCAAAATAATAAAGTTGAAATATATTGATTTCTCTTTAAAGCAATATTTTTATTGATTTAACGATGATATATATAAATATATGAAAAATGCCATTAAATGTTTAAATTTAAATTTCATTCCATCAACTGGATTTTCGAGAGCAGTTATTAATGAATAAAATCAAATGATATGGAATTGAAAAGGTCGTTTTGGGGAGGCACATTATTTCAACCTATAGGATTACCATCAAATCTAACCATCACCACTATATATTATAAAACTTATAAATATGTAAATTTTATTCTAATTTTTTTTTATATTTATAATGGATAACACATCTTCACACATCAATCTTCACCATCTTTCCATACACATATTTATCTATGGATTGGTCAAAATGGATTCAAAATTGTCCAATATATATATATATATATATATTTACGTTAAAATACCGACTTCAATATTTTTAATAACAATATTTGTGACTCTATACATAATATATAAGTATACTATTCGTATGAAAAGCAGAAATTTGATGAATATTTGATATATATGGCTGCAAATTAACCTGAAGTAAAAATAAATCAATAAAATAATCAAATTGTACATTATTTTTAAATAAAATGACGCATTTAATGTTAAAATATGAAAGAGAATTAAATTAAAATTTTTAAAATATTCACCAAATTTATTAATGGTTGATCATCAGAAAAGTGAGTAGTTCAAGTATAAAGGTAAAATAATAAAATGCTTGAAATGTTTCCAGTTTCCACATTAGAATATAGAATTACACCAATCTAATTTTGGAAAGGTCAGTCATAATTATATTTATGTCGTTAAATACCCTAGATGCCCTTTAAAATATATATTAAAAAAAATTGTGAATTATTGAAAACTTATGAGCTAATCACATTTTAACTTACTTGTTAGTTATTTCTCACAGAATATAATTAGAATATAGTAGCTCATTAAAGCAAGATTGAAAACAATTAATTCCTAAAAATTAACAAGCATAAAAATACAATGTAATATAAAAATTTTAGTTATACAATTCAAGGAAATGTTTTTGATATTAGTACAAGCAATTGTTAATATTTAATAATTTATTATAGTTGTTATAGAAACACAAAAACGTATTTGTAACATTATTTAATTTTACTTTTATAAGAAAAAACAATTTCAGAGGAAAGTACAGAACAATAATAATATATGTCAAAACAAAACCAGTGAAATAATCGTTGAAGCAAACATAAGACTCGATGTTCAATGCATGGCTGACAAAACATGTTGAATCAAATTAATAGAGGTCAAAGATTCGTTCGACAAAATAGATTGTCATAACATAACAACAATGCATTATATAAATTTATTAACTCATGTATAAACAATTAAATTGACAAAATAAGAGAATCAATCATATTTATTAATTCACGTTTATCAAATAACCCAAAACCATGGAAATTCTGCAGAAAAACGATAAAATAGTTAAATATAGTTTATTTATTATATATATTATTTCGTTAAATTTTGCATAATTTATTTGAACTATTATTTAGACAGATAATGAAAATTTATTGTTATTATCCTTAACAGTAATAACTTTTTGAACTTCCTTATGTAGTCGTTTATATGTAGATGGAGAACGAGAGAGAATTTCAACGGTAAAACGTGATGAAACATTATTTTGCTGTGAATATAATGGTGTCCATGAGACTAGTTATTTTCCATCATATCAGTCGATAGCTATAAATGAAACTTCAAACATGTTTTTATTTTATTTTATTTTGTACTATATTTGAAGGAACAGCACAGTAACGACATAAGCTATTACTTAAGAAAGATTTAGTGATATCATTTACCTTACGAAAAATTTTCTTCTTAAAAAATAGGAAAATTAATGATTCTATTTTGTAAACAAAGATCAACCAGCAAGAAAAATTTTTAGTAAAAATTTAATAAATTATATTTATTATAAAAAACAAAAATTATTTTTTAATAGTTACACATAATGCAGTACTTTTAAAATAACGAAGTTTGAACAATGTTTAAAATTACTTCCTAATAACGAATATGTACCTAAAATATTGTATAAAAAAAGAAGATTTATTATAATAATTGCATTAAATATTATCCATTGTATAAAAATAACCCTTAATATTATAATTCCCATTGAATCAATAGCATACAAAAATTAAAAATCAGCAAATTATACAGCATAATTATTTACACAGAAATGACAAAATATAACTAAATAGTTGTAAAAATAATTTTTAAAATGTTTGCATTTTTTAATTCAATTCAAATTATCCCATTGTTTCAAACTTTTTATATATTTAACAAAAGTAAACTTTTGTTAAACCTTGGTTTCTATATGTTTGTTATGCATCATAAGTTTTGCAAAATATTTTTTAAGGAAATTGAAAACTGCCAGAGAGTAGATCACATTTAAAATATTAATTGAATGTTGTTATTTGATAACAATAACTTAAGAAAAAATAGAAGTACAAATATTGTTAGAGTGATTAATGCTTTAATTAATAATGATTATACTAAATATTTTTTTTACTCTTTTCAAATCTAGAGATAGAATAAAATGGATATAAAAATTATCTTTATAAGCGAAATATCAGCACGATATCATTCTATTTGAATTAAATTAACATATGTTATTGCGAACCAATAGAGAATCAAGTATAGTGAAAGTGATCAATATGGGGTCAATATTACTGACCATTCAATGCAGTTGAGATAATATCGGATTCGAATGAAATTCGTGTATATTATTGAGGCCTTCTAGAATCAAGCTTGTTGAAAACGATCGATATCGAATCATATCTGGTGTTTGCCTATCTCACAATAGCTTATATAAATGTTATCAAAAATATCTAACATGTAAAAATATAAGTCAAGTATAGTACTAAGAAATTAGAATATTTGTTACAATTTTAGATATGACTACTCTAGTTGACGATATTGTTTAATTTTATTAAATCATAACCAATATCCACATCTAAACTGTAACAAATATCATAATTTCTTAATTTTGTATATCAAAATAAGAAATCATTTTTGCACATTAAATGCTTTTTGACTGGATATCATTTATTTTTTAGTTTATTTTTCTGAGCGAGATATTCTAAAAACAATACGTTGATATATCATTAAATAGTCTTTATATTTTCAATCCAGTTTGAATCGAAATTTTTAGGAGACATTAAAATAATAAACATGCATATCTCAAATTTGATTGAAATAGATTGAGCGATACGACATGTAGAAGAGTTCACTATGAAAGGACCTCCTATTCCCTTCATTTTGACTCTATTAAATTGATTTTTCAGAAAATCTTAAATATCATAAAGGATATTTATATTTTAGATTTGTTCGAAATCTGTTGAACGATGTGATCTATAGAGACTTTTCTAGAGAAGAAAATCTTCTTCTACATCTTCTAATTTTAGCCCAATAGACCAAAATTTTCAGATGATCTTAATTCAATTAGAATATACTGTATTTATATTCCAAATTTGCTTAAATGCAGTTAAACAATACGATATGTAGAAGTATTTAAATAAAATTGACTCCACATTCCCCCCTTTTATTTTTACCTGATTGTATTAAAATTTTCAGGGGATCTCAAAGTAATCTGAGAAATACCTACATTCCAAATTTCGTCGATATCGGTTGAACGATGCGACCTGTAGAGTGTCTGCGGAGAAGGAAAAGAAGAAAATCTACGCTTTTTTTCCGATTTTTGCAATCTTTAAACTGCTCTAGTTCTTTTATTAATTGGATTTGAAGCTTCAAATTCGACATTCGGTATCTTATTGAAAAGTTTTCTCGAATGTAATTGCCAGATTAATAATATCTGACTTAGAACGAAATTCTACAGCGAGTTGAATTTCCAACATAATGACTCCTGTATAACAGTCAATCAGTGCTACTGTACTTTGATTAGAGTCACTACTATACCTCTTGATTGGATTTGAACAAATTAAAAATGATGTTTTTTTAGATCTACTGAAAGATAAAATGTATTAAAAGCCATTATCATGGCGATAATAATAATCAAGTTTGGTCATTTATTTAATAATAATTTTGTTTAATGTAAAAATTTCTATATAAATGAAACACACCATGTTCCAATCATAATCGTCGTATGATATTTTGTATTAAATTAAACATATACACTGAGATTTTTTCGGTTTTATAATAATCTGCTTAAGAAAAATTGCATTTCTATTGAGATACTAGTAAAAATTATTCAAAATATTTTCATCAAAAAATAAAAATAATAGATAAATTCAAAGCAATTTTTAATACAAACCGAATAACATTATAATATTTATTAAACTTTAATTGTTAATATTAAAAAAATTCATCTGAATCTAGAAAATTCCTAAAATCAAGAACAAAGTCATTTTTCTAGAGTTATCTTTTTAATCAGATGATAGAACTATTTTAAGAAAGCGACAGATGAAAAAATAATATAATGGCCATCCCAAAAGACTATTCAATAAAACAACAGTTCTTCTAATATAAACCCAAGAGTCATGTTAAAGTGAAAATGCACCGAATAATAAATAAAATTGGCTCTTTCCTTGTTGAACAAATTGCACTGTAGGCCTATAACTATTTTTTATCTTTTCATGACAGGATTTCATGACAGGAATAAGAAATATTTCTTTATAACTTTAAGGAGACATATATTTATATTTTGGTTATTATATTATAATATTCGAATGTAAAAAGCAATAAATATTCTTGAAAATCTGATTATTCGTTACGCAGACCATTTAAATTTGAAATCTTTGTGATTTATCTTGGCATATTCTTATAATTATCAATGAAAGATTGCGATAAGATATATTGAGAATTATATTCTAAATCTCGATATTCCCTTGAATTGAATTAATTGCAAAAAAATATTTGTTTTTATAGTCGTTATGTTTTAAGTATAAAGCTCTTAATAATTTGAATATTAAAGAAATTTATATATATTTATAAAGATAAAAAATTAAATATGACATCTAGCCTATATTCCTAAAGATAAATAAATATTGAAAGTATCTTAAATTATTTGAAGTTATTTTAATTAAGATTTTTATACGAAACAAGAATTTATTTTTCCCGTTTAATAAAAAATTAATAAAGTTTTGATCAAAACGAAATATAAATTGTTTAATTTTAAAACTTTCAAAGAATGAATAATTTAAATTATTCAGTTAATATACAGTATTTTGAAAAATATTTTATAAAATTTCAATAACTACAAAACATTTTAATATCCGATATCTAAAATATACATATCTTTGCTTTAAAAAAGAACAAAACTTAAAATTCAATTAAATATAACAGTAAAATTTTCATGGGGAATTGATTATTGATACTATTTCTAAATTATTTTTCGGTACACACATCAAAAATTCTGAATGAAAAATTATTCTTAACTTTCGAATATTATTTAATGTGTGATTCATTAATTTATAAAAAAAAATATATATTTATTTTATTTCATATTAGTATTAAAACAGTTACATTAAATTATGTTTGATTTCATGTGTATTTTTATAATTTTATTTATTGTGACATAGGAAATTCTTGACTTATGAACTCATACTTATGATGATCCCATCCGCATTTATCATTACTTTCTTAACACAATATAATGTATAAAATCCCAAACATACCGCCTCATTCCAATTTACGACAATGCACAACAGGGAATCTAAGTCTCATCCAAAATAGGAAAACTAATCTCATCACTTAGCAAATAGCAACTGTTGCTTTAATCGAATACAACCTTCAATATTCTTTATTTTCTAGTTATTTTTGTGCATTTTCTGTACTCTTTTTTATACGTAAGAATTTTCACCTGCACCGTATGTTCTTTTCAATCATGTTAAATGTTTATTTTTTATAAAATGTACTTATAAATGTATATATTAGAGTTTAGTTTTTTTTTTCTGTTTTCATAGTTAATTTTGCTATTTTTAGAGTACAAAACGAATTGTTAGAAACGAAACCATTATTTTTATTATCACACCTATGGGAAAAAGAGTTCGATTTACGACAACGACAGTTTAGAATGCAATTTAGATCGTAAAAGTGGAGTTTACTTATATTAGGTTTGGTAGCTTAGAACTCAAATGAAATCAGAGTATAAGAATACGAAGATAAACAAACAAACAACAAAATTTCATATTTATATAATTTTGTTTTCATCAAATCTTGTATTTCTGTTATTTATAAATAAAAATTGAAAATTTATTATTTGGTTTATTTTTGATAATTCTATTATGGGAAAGCAACTCAAATAAAGAAATATTTTATTAATATTATATATTTTTTAATATTTAATCGAAAAAAAATGAATTAAAACTTGCATGTGAAAAGTTTGAATGAACTCTTGATTAAAGTCTTAAAAAATTAAAACACGTATTTTCTACAAGTAATGATCTAAAATTATGAAAGATCAGATTTTTTAACATTTTTAAAGATTTAGACTAAATCTTAAATAAATGCACTTCTTCCTCTGTTGTAATAAATTTTACATTTCTAATAGCCGACATGTAAATAAACATCCATAAAATAGCACCTCATAAAAATTTTAGGTGATAAATTTTCGAGGAATTTAACAAACTTTCTGAGAAAGAATAAATGTAATGTAACAGTATCTGAATTTAAATTGGTTTCAGTTTAAACTGTAACTTTTAAAAATTTCATTGAAAAAGTTTCTGATGCAAAACTTTACTAATTTACAATGATACAAAATTATTGACAGTAAACGATTAAATATTTTAGATGCCATTTTGAAAGTTGGTAAAAGAAAAAGAGGAAATTTTACATTCTGTTTTAAATAAATTTATGAAGTAAACTTGAAATCC
>WUQG02058636.1:0-10070 GCA_011317285.2 Androctonus mauritanicus | reverse complement strand
TAAGTAACTGAAATTGTATTATTAAAATACTTCTCAAGACAATTAACGTATTTATAAAAGATAATTTATTTTGAAAAGTTATTTTCAAATGTTATAAAGAACTTCGATAATAATGTTTCATATTATGTGCAGATTATACATTCTATGACATTCGGGTGAAAACCAGTTTATCTCGAAAAATATGCATTTCCAACACTATGTTCATCAGACATTTTTTATTTATTTTCACGAGTAGAATCTGCTCTGGAAGTTTGTCGGTGGACTTTGGAAACACCCTGTATAAATAAAAATATAAACACAGGAATTTTTGAAAGCAAAATAATCCTGATTACAATAGAAATTTATAATGTGAGAATTATATGCATTCAGGTTCGTAACATACTCGTATAATTAATTCACTGACATATATATCATATTTTTGGCATAAAACAGAAGTTATATAAAAAAAATCGAAATATAAGAAGAAAAATTTTATTATATAGATTCTAGATAATATAATGGCATATATAAATAAAAAGTATAGAAAATCAACAAAATCATAGAAAAATATTTGAAAATTAACATAATAAACTGTGAATGTTGTAGAAAATGAAAAAACTTTTAAATAAAAATATTCAAAATGTGAAACTGATGAACAGATGAAAATCATTCCAGTCCCATGGCATCGTTAGGTATGTAGATATGTAATATGTCTCTTATATGCCGTTGCATGTAGTCTGCAGCATGTCATAGCATCTTTAGATGCCTCTTAGTGAAAAGACAAATTGCTACCATTGATTTATGATGAAAAGAAATCAACAATGTGGAATTGTGTTGTACTTCGTCTTGGAAGTACAACACAATTCTCTCTTGGAAATTTTGGGTTCAATTCCAGATTTCATATCTCTTGATATTTTAAGACAGATCTAACCCAGCTCATTAAATTTATTCTTCATCTCATAGCTGACATTCTACGAATGCTGTAATAACACCTGTCATTTAGATATCTTTAGCAAAAACACAACATAAACAATAAGAGAAAACTTCACTACAAATATGGGCAGCCTATGATGGGTATTGAAATGTCTTGTCTCTTAGTATCCAAAAGGATAGAAAGTGATGTAAAATTTAATAAGAAAAAGTTATTGAAGGACTTTTGGATGGCCTTCAATATTCTATATGCAGCAAGTATTATAGATAATTCATTAAGCTGCTAATAAAACAAAAAAGAACATCTGGAAGAAAATTTGCCTTTTCTTCACAAATATTCAGTGTTTAGTACTACTATAAAAGTTTATCTTATTGTTTAGATAATAAAGAAACCTTATATAGCAGCAAACTTAATTTGGAAGTTAGTTTAGGAGATATTTTTGAGATGCTGACATTCCCATAATGAGAAATGCAAACTCAATAGTCTTAATAAAATATGAAAGCAGAGCCTACTGCTCTTGCTGATTCAGATTAAAATCAGATTTTTAAAAAATCTGATTTTAATCTGAACCAGTAGATAAGATCATGACAATTTGAAAATTGATTAAGGGTATTGGGCTTTGTTGAATCTGTATCAAGATTCTTGGACACTGAGTTGAACAAGCAATGAGAAAAACAACAAAGCAAGAAATAGAGAGGATGCATGTTTGCTTTTAGAAGATTCTTTTTGATCAAAATTTCTTGTCTGGAACCAACCACTCCATTTTAATATGTATACAGGAAAAATTTGATTCTACTTATTTCATATCAAATAACATTGCTAATTTTGGTTCCACCTACGACATAACTTTGGGAATGACTCAATTTTTTCTTGTACTACTATTAATATAATTTTTATTTATTTTCAAATTGTCTGTTATTTGTTTATGTTCAGATTTTTACTTTGAATATTTTTATTATGCAGTTTGTAATTGCTGAAAATGAAATTAATGTAGTTATTTCTTTTTATTATTTTTTAATTGTAACAATTTATTAAAATTCTTGGAGATTAAAAATATTATCCAAAATATTTTTCTATTTATTTATTTAAAAATTATTGATATTGTTCAAATTTTGTTAAGAAATGAATAAAAGATTTTATTCTGTTTTATTAAAAATATTTAATTTTCTTTACAGAAAAAAGTTAACGATGATTTAAAATTGAATCATATTGAAAAGGAAAAATTAATATTAGATGGAAAGAAAGAACAAAAATTGAAACTTTTAGAATCACTCAATAAGGTAATAAATATAGAAAAATACAATATGCTAACATTTATTTTACATGATTTTTATTTACCAGTACATTTCATTTTTGTAGTTAGTAAAAAATAGAATAAGCTATCATTTAAAATATAACAACTGTAACTTCATTTGTTTAATTTTTGATATTAAAATACTTTAATAAAGTCATACATATTGTAATGAATTTTAACCTCTTCTCTATTATCTTAATTTTAATATAATTAATGGTTATTTAGTTTCATGGAAAAAAAATCAAAATTAGATATGAATTAGGAATTATTTGTAATGTTAATTTTTTGTGATCCATTAATACTAGACAACATATGCTCTGATATATGTAGATTTGATTTATTTAGGATTTTGTGGAATGATTGACTTATGTAGGTCAGAGACTGCCTATATTGTATTTGCAGAAAAGTAATTTCATAATACTCTTTAATGGCATTTATTGCAACAATAATAATAAACTACAAATATAACTGATTCCCAATATGTATTGCATGTTCATTGAAATATATCCAAATTGTACTTCTATCCCAAAAATTATAACAATAATATATTTACATGGATATCTTACTTCCATTTTTATCTTGTTTTTGATATTTCAAAATACAAGGAAAATTATACAAATATTTTTGTAAATTTAAAATAAAAATACCATATTAGCCTGAATATAATTCTCTTAAATATATTCATTATTTAAGAAACATATTCAGTTATAATGTTTCTTAAAATTCAGCTTTTAAAATTAAGAATTATTTTGTATTAGAGAATCTGAGATATCATGTAATAGGATCAAATTTTTTTGTGAAAGTACTGCAATTTTTAGCCAATTTTCTAAAAGAAAATAAGGCTTACAAGATCACCATGATTTTAAAAAAATTTCTTTATAGAATTTCTTGGCTTATACATGAGAATATATGATATTTTGAGAGAAATTACTATTCTAGATTCAGTTTTATACAGTTTTTTCAGAATAAATGAAATTTTTCTAAATCTCTTTTGAAAAATTCTTTTATCTTATAAATTCTAAAAACTTTTAATTATAATGAAATTTTAATTTCGAATAATTTAGACTGGTATTTTGCCATCTCTGAATTAAGAAGTAAATTAATAGAGGCATCATTTATGAATAAATAATTGAATTTTAATTTTTAATTAATTTAACTGAAGAAAAAACTTGCTTCAACCTGATCAAACAGAGAACTTTCAGGTTCTGTCCCAATGTCATAACTGCTAGACCACCAAGGCCATCTGGCAGGTTGATTCTTCAGACTTTAATTTAGAATTTTTTCTATCATAGACATCAGAACTACACTGAAGAAATGTTATTATTCTTTGAATTTTGGCTTAAAAATTTATTTTTTTATCATTATTGAAAAATTATTAAAATATAAAATCTATTTAAAAAGTAGATTTACTGAAATGATATGTAAAAAAGTACTTGTTTATTGCCTGGAGAGAATCAAGTTCAGTTCAAAATTTCACATCTTCAGATATTTTAGGAGTGGTGGGGACAATCATTCATTAAAATCTTTTAACTTTCCAATCTTCTCTTAAAATTAAAATTAATGTCTCTTGAAATATCTGTCTTGGATTTTATAACTTTTAAAACATTGCCATTGATTTTCTTTTGGAATAGTTCTTTCCTTAGAACTATTAAACTTTATCTAATTTCTTCATATCTTTAAATCTTTTTAATACAGTTTTTTAATTTTGAGAATAATAAAAGTCTCAGAGCCAAATCAAATGAATAGAGTGATTGTAGGATATAGGTATGTTCATTTCAGTTAGGAATGCTGAATGAGCTGTCATTGTCATTATGGTATTTCTATGACTGTTTTTATCACATTTTGTAGCATCAATGCTTCTCAGTAATATTTACTATTAATTGCCTGATTTCTTAAAATGGATTCTTATTAAATAATATCACAGTTTCAAAAAAATCACCAGTATTACTTTCATTTGACTCTGACCAATAACAAAATTTTTCAAGTGTCATATGTTTTGAACTGAATACAATAATCTTGAATCATTCCAGTATCATGTATATATGTTTCATTGCCAGTTAGTTTTTAAAAATTATTTTGTTCTGTTTGCATTGCTTAAAAGTATTGTTTAGACATGATCAAAAAGAAAATTTCATTTATTTGTTAATGATTTGTAATGAAGCATTTTGGTGGGGTTTGATCTTGGAACAAACCCCACCAAAATGCTTTGCCTCATCATCTATCAGGATTAATTAGCATGACTCAAGTCAGTTTGTTTCTTTGGTACTCTGATTGTTAATTATCTTTTAAAATGGATCAAACTACAAATTACAACTACTATTTGTTCATTTTGATAGTTATAAACAAAAAGTAGCAGCAATGAATGAAATCTCAAAATAGAAAATAATGAGCCAAAAAGTGGCTAGTTATCCAATTTTTGACTCATAATTTTTTATCTTAAGGATTTTATCCATTGAAAGATACTAGATCTGTCCATATATTAATCTTGCAGCATTTGAAAAGTTTTGGTGACTAATTTCTCAAATTTAATGCAAATTATTTTGCATTCATTTTTGCCAAATGTGAAATAAAATCTTTATTATTTCCTATATTTTAAAGACTTGTATAACTTACAAGTATAGTAATAAATATGTTAATAATAATAATAATATATTAAATCTTGACACATACAAGAGTCCAGTAACCAAACAGCAGTAACTACATTACTTTTTGATAAAATTTTGCATAAAGTTACTAGAAATGAAAAACTAATTTACAAACTTATCTAATATTACTGTTTTAAATTGAATATTTTGAAATAAATATTTTAAATAAATCAATTAACATTTCTCATTAATCTTAATCATAAACAGGAAACCAGAAGTAATCCTTGGCATAATCCAATTGCCCCAGAAGATTATAATGTACAAATGAAAGAAAGTTGCTCTTTCTTTTTGAAAACAGGTTGCTGCCGATTTGGTGATAGGTAAATTATTTTTTAATTTAATAAGATAAAAAATTTTCTGTATAAGGCAATCCATTATAAATTATGTAAATTGTTTCATTGAAAATGTCATTAACTAGGAAAATAAAAGTCAGCATTTAATCATGGATTCTTTTTAAAAATATATTAATGGAATAATGAAAGAATTTATTTTGAATAATTTAATTCAGTATTAAATTTTAATGTAAACAGAAATTTATTAATAAATTTGAGATTCAAAATAACTTTTGATAAATATAATTACATAAATCAAATAATAAATTTTTCTTCTTTGATAACTGGTCACAGTATTTTGTATATTAAAATGAATAAAATAATTATCTTGATAAAAATATCCTTGTAGTTAATTTTGAAATTATTATTAAATTGTTAATTTTGGTAATTAATAATTCAATTATAATTATTATTATTATCTGGTATTGAAAAGATGACTTTTGAGATAATGTTCCACATGGTGCTACATAACACTGAGATTATCTGATAAGTTAATTCTTCAAATATTAATGCCTTTAATGAAACATGTACAATAGTTATTATAATTGTTTTTATGAACAAGTGCATCCTATAATACAGCATAAATCTTTTAAGTTAAACATTACAATTCTTAGAATATTTTATTTCTATGCAAATTAAAATTATAATTTTGTTCTTTAATTGTATTGAAGATGACTACAAGAAATAAATGTTTGTAGTGTTTCTTACACGATTTAATGCTAATTTTATTTATTGGAACTATTGTGTATAAACAGTTTATTTTCTCTTTAAGAACTTACTCTGAAATTAACAGTCTATACAGACTTTTATTAGCACTATAAAACATTTTGTCCAAAACAAATGTGATTCATTGAAGTAAATACCATCAGAAAATATTGTGTGTGTGATTATTTTTGTATTCAATATTAGATATTGGAATTATCCCATTGATGATTGCTGTATCCTAAGCAAATTCTTTTTTCTCAGAAAATTCTATAAAACTTTGTTTTGCATAAATTTAAAGATATTGTTTGTATTTGAAAATCTTTGCCCTATAATTTCAAAAATTTATTTAATTCTATTGAATGACATATTGACACTATAACTGACTGCTCTAAGAAGATTTATTAAGTGATATATATTATCAGAGCAAAATATTTTTAATGCATTACGTAAAATAACTGAAAACATTGGCTATTTTCAAATTAGCATTTATTCTTTTCTGCATATTTTTCTTATTAAATTTTATTTAATATTTTTAAGAATTATATATTTATACATACCAGCTTGTTAAAATTTAAATCACTTATTCCTAAACTTTTAGGTGCTCCAGAACACATCCAAAACCTGATATCAGTAATACCATATTAATAAAAGGAATGTATAGTCATTTTAGTATAGAACAAAGCAATTGTGATGATTATGATGCCGACTGCAATTTAGAATATGAAGACAGTGAAACTTATCATCACTTCTGTGAATTTTATGACGATGTTCTACCTGAATTTAAAAAGGCTGGAAAAGTTATTCAGTTTAAAGTGTGTTGCAATCATGAGCCTCATTTACGAGGAAATGTCTATATTCAATTTTCAAAGTAATGTTTATCAAATTATAAAGTTTAAATTTTTTTATAATTTTAGTTAAATAATTGAAAAAATAATACACTTTTAAAAAATATATTTAATGTTGTTAATTTCTGTATTTTTAGGCAAGAAGAAGCTGAAAAAGCTTATAGAATGTTCAATAGCAGGTGGTATGGTGGAAAACAACTAAGTTGTGAATTCACAAATGTAATAAAATGGAAAAGTGCTATTTGTGGTATGTTTATAATTATTTCTAATTAAATTCTTTTAAGAAATGTTCTTAATTAAATTAATATATATATATATATATATATACGAATAGAAAAGTTTTAAATAAAAATTGAATTTTTTATACATTAATTTCCTTCTCAAATTTTAGTTTTAATGGCAGTATACTCAAAGCAAAATTGAATGTCAATTTTATTTCAGAATCTTGAATTAAAAATTAACAAAAATTATTTTTTAATTTTTAAAATTGTCAAGAAGTCAGTTATTTTCTATATGAGAAAGTTTGTATATTGTAATCTGTCAGTTATGTATGATTTATGATATTGAAAAATGTGATTTGTTTGTAAATACTGGAAGAATAATCAAGGAGGACGTAGTTATTATTAAATAATTTCTTGCAATTTTTAAAACAAAAATTAAATTTGAAAATATTTTGTTCTTTTTAAATTTAAGATTTGACTTTCAATTTTGTATTATATTTAGGAGCACAAACAGTGGTGATCTAATTCTTAAATATATGAAAATTCACATTGTCTGAGGTTACTGACAGTATTCATTTTGTTGTCAAGTATGATTTTTCAGATTATAAGATTGCTAAATTATATTTATTCAAAGTCTGTTAAGTATGTTATGAAAAGACATTTCACACACGGTGATATGCCTTTTCATCTGCCATTGTTGGTGCTTTGTATTTAGAAAGAGTTTTTAAGAAATTTTTTGGAAACTTAATTTAAGGAGAACTCCTCTATACATAATGAAAGATAATCGCTATATTTCATAAACATTTGTTATAACAAAATTTTATTTTGATCTAAAATAATTTTTCCAAATTATTATATTTAATTGTTAATCATGTAATCATTTTTTAAATAATAAGGAAGGATTACAAAGTAGATAATTCAATATAATTATTTGGAATAATTGATAATTGTATAAAATGTTTTCTTTTATAATTAAGTTTTATATTTCAATTTAAAATATGTAAAATTTTAAAATTAATATTTTAATAAGTGTAAAATAAACACATGATGATAAATTGGAAAATCAAATTCTGATCTTCCCATAGTTGGAATGGGAGACGAGGAATAATGGCACAGTACGGATTCCTGATTCAATGAAATATCTTCAAAACAGCTGAATGAATTTAGCCAATTCAATTATTAAAATGAAAGGATTCAGCTGTTATATCTACAGTCAAATAATGCATTCAGTATCCTTAAGTTTGTGTATAAAATCAATCATTATACTTTTTAATCATTGTCCTGCTGTTGTTATAAGCACTGATTTTAAATTATTAAACTGTAAAGTTTTTCTTTTTTTTTTAAAGTTTAGTTAATATATAATGAGGGTCTAATTATCAATTTTAATGTCTTGAAAATATTAAAATATTAGATATACCTTAACTAAGGATGTAGTTGGAGAATGCGTAAATATTTATTCTTCTGTTGACAACATTTACAATTGGTATGTATTAAAAGTCAGTTATATTAAACATTTTATTATTAATCACACCATTTTTGATATAATAATAAATGAACGTATAATAAAAACATTATATACACAATCATATTTATTTATTGGTGAAATTTAGTTTTAAATATTTTTAAATCTGTTTGATTTTGTCAAAAATAAAATATATAGAAATTTTCTTTACTTTAGAAGAGCTTTATTTGGCCAAAATTAAACATTTCTTTTTCTTTATTTAAAATAAAATTTGACAATTTCATTTTTATATCATAATATGAAATTCTTGTAACATCATTTATTATGATGAGGATAATTAAGGTATCAGTTTATAATAGGGTTCTTTTCGTTCCAAACATTTTGTTATCCAAATGTGTACAAGATGTCTTTTCTGAACTAGCGGAGAATTTATCATTCTGTGGTTGACTACTGCATATAAAATAAATTCAAGGATAAAAATTAAGTTACAAACACAAAATATAATAAATTTTATTTAACATATCTTGTAATTCATGAGCTTAAATATTATTAATTTACTTAATCATAACTAAACAATTAATAAATTAAATTATATAAATAAGTTACTTCAACAGCTTGGTTCAACATATATAATTTAAATTTCAAAATGATTTTCTTAAATTATTAAGTTATTTCACGATTATTATTTTATGTGATTATCTCAAACTGTAATGTTGACCTTAGTATCTTCTCATATAGGCCATAAGATTATTTTAAAAAGTTTTGAGGATATTAATGTCCATTCATACAAAAGGATAGTCTTTAATACTTTTGTGATGGGTATTTGAACCTCATTTATGGATCCTGCTAACAGGGAAAATGTTTAATATGCAATGATTATAATTTTTGTTGCTGATTTTGAGAAAAAATTTTTCTCAATGTGGCCACTTTTGTTAGAAATTAAGGTGGACATGTATAATGCATCTGTTATTAAACTGAACAATTGGAATTTGGGATTTTTTAAAAATTTTTATCAAATTTACAAAAAACAAAATATTGAAAGATAGTGAATAGTTTTGACAAAGTTCAAGATTGTAAAGTATAACAAGAGATAATAGCTTGGTTCAAATAACATGGGAAATGAATGAATGTAAACAAAATCAATGATATATTTTATATTGAGATATTATTCAAAAAATTTTATTTTATATAATGAAAATGAAAGCATTATAATTTTAAGAAAAAAGACATAATTATTTATGTCAATCACTAATTGTATATAGATGGCTAGAGTATCATACAAAATAGTTCCATCAAAACATGTGGCAGTCAAAATATATTTCTAATCACACAGGAAATGTAGTTCAGTTTCTGTAGTCCAACACTCTGCAAACTGCAGTGCCTCCCACATGAAATTTTCATGTCACAACTTGATGTGTGAGAGAGAGAGAGAGAAACTGACATAAACAAATTGTCAGTCGCTATTCGTTCATCATGCAGGTGTTATAATTGGACTAACTTTTTGGCTCAGCATACTGTTTACTGTAATATATTATTTTTTTGTTGTATCAGTGTTTATTATTTATCTTTGCATAATGTCACAAATCGGAAAAAGTGAAAAATGAAAACACAATACATTGACTGTAGTTGAAAAGGAAGAAATAATTAAGAAACTTG
>WUQG02058625.1:0-10070 GCA_011317285.2 Androctonus mauritanicus | reverse complement strand
CTAATAGGTTAAAATGATGGAAAACATTTATCGAAACGTTATGCAAATCATTAATTCATTAACTTCTCAGTGGTTTTCGCCATCGATGACTTGTTCCGTCACAGCGAGAAATTGGTTAATTACTCTGAAACGGTTGAGTTTTCGAAAAATTACCAAGAGACAAAAGATGTTCAATTTGCCGAGTACTAACTATAGGGCATCTCAAAAGTGGCACTTCCCATTGAAAAAAATGTATGTTTGGTCTGTATCCCAAAAACCAATGTCATTCAAGGTTATCTAAGGTCATCAAAAGATACGCCCCTCTGGGGTCTAAACTTTGACCAAGTATCGTTTTCCAATCTCTAATCGTTTACGAGAAAAACGCGCTGATCATTTTATTTGACTCACCCTGTATAACTCTCAAAAGTTTTTCAAATTTATATAATGTTTTAATATTTTTAACGTTCGTTTAAAAACAACGTAAAGAATTATTGTCGGCCGCATAGTAAACGCTCTGATCCATCTGAAGGATCTGAGATTGAATCCATACTTACAACCCAGAATATTTATATAAGGATCTGGGCTGACTATTGATCCTCTCTTCTAGAATTCGTCATAACTCATTACGGGCATGTATAACTAGTAGTTGGACCTGGAATGGCTTTTTCACTTAGTATCAGATACAGATACTAAGTGAATATCTGTACGCGTGCTAAAGATATTCGCTTACCACCTCAGAGGATCGCGTTCAATTTTGACCTCACTCAATAAGCTGGTCCGGACCCTCTTTTAAGAAGAGTCTGGACCGTCAAGAAAGACGTCTTTTTCAAGAGGGGTCCGGCCTAGCTCATTTAACCCATCATTCAACCCTCCGGTTGATTCCATCATGGGTGACGTCTCTAAAAATGGCCATCGCCAGATACAGAATATCCAAGTTTGAGAATACCCCAAGTGTGATATGGGATATTTTAAACTAATGTAATGATGATATTGATCATAAAATGGTATCAAAAACAATTGCCCTTTGTTATTTCTATAAAAAACAAACGCAAAATTAGAAAATTAGATATATCAGATTTTTAAATTATCCCCAACGATAATTATCCCTAAATTTTATAACAAAAAGTATGATGAGTAATTTCCTTGGTAATTTCATATAATATAATATAATTAAATTTTTTTAATCTGTATAATATTAGGTGATGAAATTTATTTTATAATAAATTGCAATGCTATTTTTAATATTGAATTTATTAATTCATAAAAATTTCTGTCAACTACGTCAGCGCCCCTCCCTCATTACCATCAGAGGACGTATTGTAATGTTGGGCATGCGTAGCTGTAATTCAATAATTTTAGAATAACATTCTTCAGAAACAAAAGTAAGTTTGCGATTCAAAATTGTCGTAACCAATGAAATTATTACAAATTATTTAATAGTAACATAATTAATGTTTAATCACTCAATTTCTGTTTAAAATTTTATATGATACTTATATAGTTATTTAAGATGTCGGGTGATCAGAAGACAGTTATCAAAGGAGCACCAAGTCAATATGTCAAACTCAATGTTGGGGGCTCTCTTCACTATACTACAATTGGTACATTGACTAAACATGATAGCATGTTGAGGGCTATGTTCAGTGGAAGATTAGAAGTGCTAACTGACTCAGAAGGTAAGCTCATATACATATACATCAGAAGTAATAAATATTTGTAGTATTCCCAATGTAAAATATTTAATCTCCTACAAAATTAATATGTAAACGGATAGGTAAGACTGAAGAATTCCTGTTTGTATTGGATGTGAATGTTCAGATAGAATTAATGAGTAATCTATTAGTTAGTAATTTATTAGTGAGTAATCTATTAATGGTGGAACAATTTCACTTGTTCCACTTGTTCACAATTATTATATACATCAATAATCCAGAATCAGAAAAGCTGTAGTCAGAAAACAAATATTCAATGTGCAGCCTTGATATATTATTGTCATCATATAGCAAACAGAAATTGTGAACGTTATAGTTGCATTATTGTAGAGCAGAGTGATTCATCAGAACTGGGATACTATAAACTAATTTAGAAATTGGTCTTTAATTCTTTATTGGTGAAATCTTGTTTTGATGATGATAGAAATAATCCTGGTCTCAAGAACCTATCTTTGTAACATTATATATATAATTTAGAAATTGAATTTTTATTCTCATTTTGATTTATTATTAACCAAAATATGTTAAAATTTCAAATATCTTATATATAAACCCAAAGGTTAATTTTTGGCATTAAATTAATCTAAAGCAGCAAAGATGAACTTTTAGGTTTTCTAAAATAAACATTTTATTAATTATTATGAATATCCTTTCAAAGAATAAGTTTATATAAAATAATTCAATATACAAAAAATTAGATTAATGAAATGAAATCAAGTGATAAAAAAAATAAGTATTTCTCAACTTACAGAATCATTTATTCATCATCAGTTGTACTTATAATCATATGCACTCTAATTTCTATTATTGGAAGGCATTTAAAATCATGTACATAATTATTTAATACGGTACAATTCTAGCAGAAAGTCAATAATCCGTTACAAAATTGAAAAAATCAAAATGGCAGACCAAGAAGCAGAATTAGCATGTGCTCCAGCTGGCATTGTTTTACTGGCAAATTACAGTTTGACCCATGATTTTATGAACCTTCAGTTTACAAACTACACATTTTTATGAACTACTTAGTTGGTCCAAAAAAGCCTTAATGTTAATTAATGCTATTCCCATTTATGAATTTTTTTGGAGGTCCTTAAGAGTTTGTAAAATCAAGAATCCACTGTATATAAATAACTTTCATTCCCAAATTGTTCCTAAAGTATTATTCATTATATAAAAGCTCATTTTAATAATTTTTTAATGATTGTGGCAAAGACTAAATTCCTTAATTTTCTTATAACAAATAATTTATAATTTTCATAATTTGCTTGATTTTAAAGGCTATTTTTTCATTTATTTAGATAAATAAATTATTGTTTAACCATATACTATTGATTTTATTGACTTTATTTAATTTTATTATGGTGAAATTTCACTATCAATAATAGAATGCCTAGTTTTAACATTATGTCTATGGAAAATTGACTCTCAATTTGAGTTCTCACTTTACGAGTCCATTTCAGGAATAATCAGCTTGTAAAATTGGGAACTTCTTGTACAATAAATCTGAGATTCAATTCAATTAAACTATCCATCTTTAATCTTTAGCATTTCTCTCTTATTTTTGATTATGAATAATTAAAAATCCTTTTTATTTAAAAATTTATTTTCAGATATTGCTATTTATTTCCAAATGTTACTTTCAAATAGATAATTAAAAACAAATTATCAGATATGAATTTAAGTTTTTGATAAATAAATGAATTTGATAAAAAATAACTTGCTCATAAAGTTAGAACAAATATATTAAAAATCAACATATTTGTATAGGAGATTAATGCAGCAGAAAGTTATTTTATGAAATTGTTTTCTTATGTGGAAATAATTGTTGTTTTGATCTCTATTCTTTAAACTTTTTTTTTCTAAAAATTTCATATGCTATATATTAGTTTAAATGTCTAATTCTAAATTCTTATAAAAGTAATATCTTAATTTTTGATGATAAAATTGCAAATACTAATCTATTGAATAAAAAATTGGAGAAGAGGGAATATTATTGAGAATAAGCAAATAAAATGATATATGAATAGGCTGACTCTTTTCTACTCATATCAGTTGGGACAGAAAAAATTCTACTGAAAGTAAATTTCAATTTATTTTTGTATTTATATATTTATTAAATTGCTAGATTCATTTTTTAATCAATTAATAATAACATGAATACAATAACACACTTCTTAATTATTACAACTAAAAGCAATCTCGTATTGAATTGAAATTGAAGAATTTGAACAGTAAAATACAGTAAATGTCAACATGAGATATTGATTTGACATGTTTTGAATCTGAATTTTAAATATACTGTATTTACCAAGTCTAAATGTAGTCCATTTCATGCAAAAATTTAAAAAAATAATTTTTTTGTCAAAAATGGGATGAATTTTAAATCTTGGCCTGGAACAAGTGCCCTACTTGATTGAACCTAAGAACAGTATTGTTGCAAAATATAATCAAACAGCTGATGTACAAAAATTTCAAAAAACCTTGCATCTTGATGGTTGGGATGGTTTTCCAGAATATTTATTAATGCAATATATAATGTATTAAAAACTGGTACTGTTCTAGAAAATTTTGGATGAATAGTCACCCTACATATGTATAAAGAGAATAATTATATATTTTAAATATTTTTCTAGTACATGATATTGATATTTGTATGACTCTTAAATTTATTTATTTTAGTTTTAATGTCTTAATATGGATATGTAAGAGATACTGTTTTACAGTTCTTCATTGTTGCTGGACAAGGATATATATGTTGAAACCATAATACATTTCAGTAACTGATTGCCCAGGAAAAAGCATTGTAATTCAACTATTTTCATATCACTGTTTTTTCACTTTTGATATAAAATAATTCTTTGTTAATGAAAATATTTTCAATGGCATATTCATCTCTTTAGCTGCTCTGAATAGATCATATTTAGTAAGGCTGAAAAGGGTAAATGTTTCAATGAAACTGCTTTGTTAAAAGAATTTTCTGAAATACAAAATTTAATCGGATTTGAAGGAAAAATATCTGATATCAAATTTTCCTGATATTCATCAGTAATATAGTGTTAATGGAAATAGTTTTTTAATATCAATGTACTTGAGTCCCGAAGACTATCGCTTTTAACAAATTTTCTTATTATTTATCAAATGAGTGAATGATGTATATATATATATTGAGAATTTTCAACTTATCAGATGATATTTTTACAGAGAGAACAAAATGTAACAAACCTATTGTTTTATACTTATGTTTTTATTCACTCATAATTCTTTAGTTATATTTTGCAAAAACATTGAATAAATAAAATGAGTATTCAATCACTGTCTGAATTAAGATATTTACACCTCCAGAAATGTTCAAATAATAATCGAATATTCTTTATTATCTCAAGTACATTAAATTTTAAGAGTACTAAATGGTGTCATTACAAAATTATAACTGAAGTAATGATAGACATTTGAAATATTAAAATGTTATTATTTCTGCTATCATATTAAGCAATAATTAGTTTTCTGAAAATATTTTAGATATATTTTATATCATTGTTCTAGATCTTGATCATTTTCAGAGTAGAAAATACAGATGAACTTTTATTATCTATTTGAGAAATCCTATAAGTCCATAGATTTAAAATAAATTTTTACCAAAGAATAACTATTAATTTTCAAGTACCGTATATCTTAAAGCTTACAAATTTTTTCACTAAATGGTATTTGGTTTGAAACTATTTGATTTAATAATAGAATAATAACGGAAACTTCTTTCATTATATTTATATATTATATTTAAATATATTAATAGTACTAATAAAACACAAATTACTATTTCACCTTAAATTTGAATAATAATATGTTAGATAGGTAAGCAGAATTTTATTAACTGTAACAACTGTTCAAGTAGTTAATTTCTCATTGTAAATAAAATCAATAATAATATGTTTAAAAATTAAAAATGCATTCATAAAAATGCAGTAGCCTGATAACAGATGTTCATATTAATTGGATATGTCATTTAGATTTGTCTCTCTCAAATGTCTGATCAATATTTTCTCCATATATTTGTGGCCCAGACTTAGATCTCTTAACAATATTTTTTTTTGTTATTTATTCACTCAAAAAAATATTTTTAATATTTGAAATTATAAATTGGCTAAGCAATTATAATTTTATAGCATGCTTCATTTGATGAAAAATTTTATTTTGATCAAAACTTTGATTACTTTAGATAGCTTTTGGAACTGTTGAAAAAAACAGAAGATAATAATTGGATAAGACTAGTAATTTATTATAAATTTAAAATTATTTATGAATATAACTGTCATACAGAGAAATGCTGTTTATTAACATATTCTGATTAATTAAAAGGCTATAAAAATTGCTTTTTTTATGCTGGATTTTGTTTCCTGTGAATTTTTAAATATCATATTATTTCATAAATATTACAAATACACAATTATAAAAAAAATTATATTTACATTCAAATTCTAATATTTCAGGTTGGATTTTAATTGATCGTTGCGGTAAACACTTTGGCACAATTTTAAATTTTTTGAGAGATGGTTCAGTTCCTCTTCCTGAATCATCTCGAGAGGTAGCAGAATTATTAGCAGAAGCGAAATATTATTTAATCCAGGAACTAATAGAAAGTTGTGAGTCAGCTCTAAGAAAACATGATATGGAAGCAATACCAATTTGTCGAGTGCCGCTGATAACATCACCAAAGGAAGAACAGAATTTAATAAGTGTTTCAACAAAGGTTTAAAAAATAATTTTATAAAATATAAATTGATTATTTGCAATTATTTTAATATAGTAAATGGTCTTTAATTTAGTATTAGTTAATTCAAAGTAAACTGCATTCACTGGTTCAAAGTATGCAATATTTATTATCATTACTGTTGATAATTTGAAATATAGTTAATTTTTTAATATGAATATGAATAGCCTAACAGTGGCCTAAAGTTTGTATTTATGATGGTGCTTCTTGGCATTTCTGATTGATCAAGTTCAAGTTGTGCTCTAAATTTCTTGGATTGAATGCAATCAAAATTAAATCATTAGGAAAGAGGAAAAATTTATAATCTCACTAGTGATGTTTTTACCCCAGAGAGATTGATATTGCATACTTATCAAAGTTCAAAACTGCTAAAAACCTAATCTAACTAGAATTAGAATACACTGTTAATAAGCACTTGAAGCAGTAGGCTAAAATACACAAAGCTTATTCAACCAGAGTACTTTGGGTTATAAAACAACCACATGCTTATAGTTCTTTTATAGAATAATAGAATCTGAATGTTGGAAACCATTGAAAATGGTTGTGCTGTAACCGAAAGTACTCTGATGGAATAAGCTTTGTATATTTTATTCTGAAGCTTCAAGTTCTTATTAACAGTGTATTCTAATTAATATTGCATGGAATATTCAAGAAAGTAGCCATAAAAAGATTAGGAAAAATGACAACAACCTATCAAACTCCCTTCCTAATATTGATTTAAAGAAGATATTTAGAGAGTATGAATTTAGTTTAAAACAATTGTAGTTTTAAAGTTATTAAAAAATTCAGCACAACACGAGTTGTTATAGGACATCTGATATCATTATTCTTGGCATTAGCTTGTATAATAATAAATAAATAGAATAATTCTTCATTATTCCTTTTTGTTTATATTAAAACTATTTTTAGTATCTTCTATATTGTTTGGACCTTATCTCTTCAGTATGATATACAATGAAAAATCATTGATATAATATATAGTGCAATAAAAAATCTCAAGTAAAATTTTATATATAAAAGAATGGTGTGATATTTCACAGATGGTATAATGACATGTAGTTATACAAAGAATTGAGAAACGTGGAGTTTTCAATATATAATTACTAGATATTTTTAAAAAATTATATACAATAGTTTGTTTTTTAATAATAATTTAAAATATTATTTCAGCCTGTGGTAAAACTTTTAATAAATCGTCATAACAACAAATATTCATATACTAGGTAAGTTTTACAAAATATCGTTTTCGTTTCTTTTTTCATTTTATTTTGTTAATAAATAGTATACATAATTTTTCAGTACATCAGATGATAATCTTTTAAAGAATTTGGAATTATTTGACAAATTATCACTTCGATTTAGTGGACGAGTATTATTTATTAAAGATGTGATTGGAAGCAACGAAATATGCTGTTGGTCATTTTATGGCCATGGGAGGAAAGTTGCCGAAGTTTGCTGTACATCAATTGTTTATGCTACTGACAAGAAACATACAAAAGTAAGGTCATGTTTAATAAAATTATTTCCTGTAAATTTATCATGCATTCCAGATAAATTTATATTGTTTGGGTTATTAGGTTGAATTTCCAGAAGCGAGAATATATGAAGAAACTTTAAATATACTTTTGTATGAAAATCGAACTGGTCCAGATATGGAATTAATGCAGGCTACCAGCACACGAGGTGCTGTGAGCATGGCTACTACTACTTATACAAGTGATGACGAAGATGACCGTCGAACACCCGGAGCTACTGGGCGAGAAGGAAGAGAAGCATCACATCTTGGACGGATCAGAAGCACCAAGCAGACTACTTAATAAATATTGTCTGTTAGATATTTTGTAATGTCTGTTACTGTGATTGAAGTATTTGTATTGCTCAAGTAATTTCTGATGTTGAATTAACGATCAGAATCACTTAAATTGTATATGTGGTTTTACACAACCATTTACCAAAGAAAAAATCTCAATCTTGAATTTGTAAATATAATTTTGTTTTGCTTGGCAAGAAATAATTTTATGGAATGAAATCAGTATTTGCATTATTTTTTTCTGGCATTTTTAATTAATTTTCATCAAATCATTAAATTTTTTTATGCAAAAGATAAATTTGAATTTAAGTTATTAATTTGTTTATAAATTGTAAACAGTGTATAAAATTTGTACAAAGTTTAAGTGCAATGATGCAAAGCTTAATGTGCATTTGTATAGTTGATTTTTGAATTAAATATTGTAATGTTTGATTTGGTGAAAATTATTTATATTACTTTTGAATTTTGTTTGATTTAATTACCAAAGTATGCTATATAAGCTTTGCCAGTGGTACATGTGCAACATAGAAACAAAAGATGTAAAGTGGATTGTTTTGTGCAGTTTAAAATGTCAGTCGAATGTGGTTGTTATAAATAAATATTGGATATTAATTTATCCTAACATTTATCCTACATTATAGTAATGAAATATTCGAATATGCATTTGACATTTAGAGACAAATAAACGATACCAGATTATATTAACAAAGATTATCAAAAGTGCTTAAAAAAAAGAAAGTATTCTTCCACTTTCAAATGTTGTAATACAAATGTGTCTCTTTGTTTTTAATTTATAAAGCTGCTTTTTCATTATTTTGTTTTTAAAATATAAAAAGGGTATGCATATCTTCTCAAAAAAACTCACTTTTGTAAACTCACTTAGATTTAATTATTACAGAGCATGAAGTTATTGGTAGCAACTCCTACTGGTTCACTAAAGGCTAAATGGAAGTAAGTTAAATTATAATGTGCCAAACTAAATAAGTAATAGATTATATCTATATTATGTATAAGTAATAAATATTTTATATATATTTTTATCTTATTAAAACAATAACTAAATAAAAAGTCAAAGGACAATATCCTATGTACTTGTACAGAATATTGTCGATTTCTCAATTTCTGAATATTCCAAACAAATAATGCAATGTTAAATTTTTAAGTTTTTAATAATAATAATAATATTGATTATATAAAAATTGTGTATATTATCCCGTTGCCAAAGATAATTGCATAATAATAAAGCCATACAAAAATTTTTGCAAATTTATTTAAATTATGCAGATAGGGAAGACTGGTGCTAAAAGTAACACAGTTAGTTGTAATGTGGAACCCATGGATGGAATGACTGCCTTTAGATCTTGAACATTATAGGCTTATGAGTAAGGATGGGTGAACAGTTGGATTTTTCCAATTCAGTGGACTTGGAGACAACTCGAAACAAATCAAAGATTTATTGAAGGAGATAAGAGTTTTTACAGTTTAATATGTATAGAAGAAAACATTGGAAGATAAATATCTTATTATGGTTAAGAAAACAAAATGAAGTCCATTTTTCAGACAGACAAACATTGATCAATATAGTTTGTTAGTCCTAATAAAGTTCCCTTCAAGTGGAAAATTGTGTGTTTATTTTGTCAGATTATTTTAATCTTCCAATTTTCTCAAAAATAACCATAGATTGAGGAAAACAAATTGTTCCTCTTTATTTTTTAGGTGTTATCGCTGCAGAGCCACCTTTTCCATTCTTTGCACTCTTGATGTCCAGCAAGCAACTCATTTATTTTTCCTTTATCACCTG
>WUQG02058624.1:0-28278 GCA_011317285.2 Androctonus mauritanicus | reverse complement strand
TATTTATGATCGATCATCAATGTTATTTTACAGTAATAAAAATAACAATTATCCCATTTTAGTTTTAACCTGAATGCTGCCACTTCGAACTAAAGTTCCTTGAAGTTAGAATGTTTTTTCTTTCATCGATATTTTTGTCAAAACAAGTCTAGTCACTATTACAGAAATTGTGGATCAGTTTATAAAAAATGAAACAAATTTTGATAGACGTTCAAAAGCAAGGCGAAGTGTCATGGATGCGATGTCTCGCTATTGACAATTGCTTACTGAACGAAAGAGGAAAAGGCAAACGATGTTAGATGATTTCCTAAAGAAAAAACAAAAAGTGTCAAATGAGGTAGGTTCTTCCTCATCACCAACATAAATTATTTACTCGAATATTTTTGATGTTCACGAATGATTTATGAATACAAATCGATATTAGCAATAAAAAAGATGTCTATAATTAATAGGCCTATAATACAATAGTAATAATACACGTTACAAAATAAAATTTAAAATAAATGGTAGTCTACGTATATTTTTTATTCACTGTTCTGTTTCACCTATCCCATTATTTAATTGTTAAAATGACCTCGTTTAACGCTACTTCATTTAGCGCTTGGTTTCTTTGGAGCGTATCCCCCGTTAAACGGGATAACTGTAAATTTAGCAGGAAAGCAAAATTCACATTTTCTGAAAACATATCAAGAGTTTTCATTGAATTTCTGATGAAAATGCATAAACTTGATTTGATTTCGTATGCTATAATTTTTTCCAATTCTTATTTAGATCTTAATTTGTTTATATATTAATAAAAAAGCATTTAAAATTGCAGTTAAGCATTGATAATTAAAAATTACAAATAATGATTTAGAAATAAACATACTGCGAATTCTAATTAATATCAACGTTATTTTTCATATTTATATTTTATTAAGTGTGATTTTAAATAGAATATAGAGTAGGCCCTACAGTATTTAATTAGGCCTATTTGTTTGCCTAAAGATTAGCAATATTTCTTCAATATACATTTATGCATTGGTTCATTTTTCATTTAATTGAGTGGATTTGTTTTGTGTGATTAATTTCTTAATAATTATAAATATTTTGTAAAGATTCGTTTATTTTGAACTTTCATCTATTCCTTCTGAATAGTTTGTTTTGTAGCTTAATTCGATTGCCTAAGTAATGGTACTATTTTCCTAGAAATCGCTCCAATAAAAATTATATATAGTTTGTTTAAGCTTGTTTCCTGATATTTGTTTTATATATTTTCCAATAGTTAGCAAGGATTGTTATATTATATTTTCGTGGTCGAATTTATAACTTATAATGCTGAAAGGGATTAAACTATTTTAGACTATCTTATTCGAAGTTCTTTGGATTCCTGTTGTGAAATTATCTTTATGAACGAGTTTAAGTACAATATCCTAAAGAGATCAATTAAGAATATTTTTTTAATTACGTTATGAAAATATAAGTTACGAAACAAAATAATTATTCTTGATATTCATTATAATCATCATCAGTGGATAGGAAAGATGAATATTTTACATTTTGAGTCACTAACCATATCAATAGCATATAAATTACAGATTGTACTGTATATATCTTATGCATATATGCATTTTTTCCGATTAAAGAAGATACTGTATAATTTTTATGATTACTACACAGATTCTAGACATATTCTCAGATTTTCTCCTGTTCCTTTCATTTGACTCTTCCAGACGAATCAATTTTTCTCTTTGCTTATAACATTAAACAACACATCATTGTAAGAAGCTGTTTATCATACTGATAAGAAGTCTATATATATCTATAGAGAATCATTGCTCTATAAAAAGTTCAACGTTCAAAGTTCTATAAAATCTGATGAAGAAAGCTATTTCTCACTTTATCTGAATATAAACTGTTACTGAAAATATAGCTTATAATGCTAGAGATAGCATTTAAGTCAGTATAAAAGATTAATATGCCAAAATAACTCAAATTCGTAATATAAGAAAAGCCAAGCGTGCGAGACAATCCTAATGATTAAATTTAATGTTGCGGAGATTCTATTCTAAATAAAAAATTAAAATATCATAAAACACAATTCAAAATTTGATACAATAAAAATAGTATGTGTTCGTCATGTTTCCCATATGCCTACAGTCAAAGGATAAAATAAGCTTAGTTTATATAATTTAACTATGACAATTTTTTTAGTTAATTTTTGTTATTTGACTAACTGGTAAATCTACTTATAAAATACAAAATTATTTTTATTTGCACATTACAATAAATAACATTAATTTGTAATAATAATTTTTTATACAAAAGTGCAAAAAAGGGAGAAATTGTTGTATTAAGCCATTTTCATGATCTTTGAATAATAGTAAATAGTTCTTTTCTTGACTTACTAACCTGTCATTAACAGTGAATGACAGGTTAGTAAAAAATTAATTATATTATTTATTATGAAAAGATTGTTTTCTATACAGTTAATTTTTTTTATATTTAACGTCAATTTAATTTCATCTTTTATTTAATTCTATAATCTTATCGATTAATATAATATCGACCTGGAATATATTTCTATTTTTGATGCATAAATAAATAAAAATTCTATTGAAACAGAAATAACAAGGTTGATTTGATCAAGTTTTCTGTTAAAACTGTACAATAATGTGGGACAGACTCGAAATCAGTTGTGAATTTTTATCATATTGTTATAAAATTAATTATTTGGTTGACATCCGAAATCGATCTTAGTCGATGTGCTGAATTGAAATTCCTTTGTTTCCTTTTAGATCCCTTTAGATAAGAATAGATCAGGTTATAAAGATATTTTTTTTTTAATCTGCTTACAGAATAGTCGTATGATCTACTCGGGCGGAGATGGAAAATTTCGTGTCTGAGTTTAATTTGTTTCTCATTCTCCGAGAATATTAATTTATAGGAGATCACTTTGTGTGTTTAAAATTCCTAAATATTTAGCGTCCATTAATCACGCGTGTGTTAAATACTGTTATTAAGTGTAGCAACTCTTTCGTGAACCCAATGAATACTGTATTAAGCTTTTCTTCCCTAGTCGATGATAAATGGTTTGAAAGTTGGCATTGTCGTTTGCTGTTCAGATTTCCTGCTAGATCTGGTTCGACCCAGCATTCTCCTGTCGATTTTCCATTCTAGATGGAAGGTGAGAGGGCAGATACTGCTAATTTCGAACGATGAGCAAGCATTCCGCTAACCTTTCGAGGCAGATAAGTTATCCTCCTATCGGTTGACTGCTGGTTGGCTATATTATCGCTATAGTATTTATATATAAGAAATCATTTAGACAATGTTTTTGGTTGTTGTTCAGAGAAAACAGAGAGGAATAATATATTCGGAATTAAATATAATCTTTTTGTATTTAATTATTTCCGATGCAATATGTGTACAGTAAAAGTATACTGTATTAGAAATAAAGAAAGTTAAAGGTTTCCAAGGTTAAACTTTTATAATCTTTAGAATTTTATCCATTCAAAAATTATTTGGAACCTATCGAAGAAAAAAAAATTATTCAGATATTAATGTTTTATTTTTGAAATCCATTAAATCATTTAATTTCTTATTTAATAAGTTTTAAGCGTTTTTCTTTTTTAATAAATAATAATATACATTTCGATTAATAACTATTTCCATTTTCTGATCTTCAGAAAAAATAGACTTCCAGTTTCTCATAATATTGCATCTAGTTTTTAATTTATCAATATACTAACACCTTAATACTTCCAATAAAAATTATCCGATAATGCATTAATCAAAATGCATGACATTCTCTATCACAGGTTTATACTGTACTATATATAATATAAACCTAAGTTCATGCAGTATAGTATAAACCTAGGTTTATACTATAATAAATTAATCAAAATGCATGACATTCTCTATCACAGGTTTATACTATGTTAATTAACGCTATCAAACAAATAATTACAATGAAAATAATAAAAAAAAAATCTAGTTTATCTCTCCGTCTTTCTGAAGGTCTTTCTGTCAGATTTCTTTATTGTTTGTTGGTTTTTAACTATCGTAGCTGTGAACCGAATGTAACTGTTTCTTTATTAAATTTCCTTTGATAGAAGAGTGGAATCAACCATCCACTACATTAAACGATATTCTGGTTACTTCGGTGACATAATCTTCAATTAGACCTAATCGAACGGAAGAATTGTATCATTTTAGCGTTTCACTTTATGTGCATGATCCGGTTGCCGATAATAATTTCAAAATGTTATCTGGATATATATCGCCACTTAATACTTATCATATGACCTGCCTTACCTTCTGATAGACAATCTCTGTCTGCCTCCTTCGGATTCCATTAAAACGGTTTTCTTGGTTATGCTTTTTTTTCTCATTTCGTTAGTCGGATATTAGGGTTGTGTTTCTGAAATTTAAATTTCATCATTTAATTTTAAATGATGAAATTTAAATTGGTTTATCAATCAATTCTTGTTTGGGATTATATTCCTGTTCCGATCAAAAATTTTTCTAATCGAAAATTAAACGTCACGATGCCTTTTTATATTGTAAGTCCAACTACCATCAACAAATGTTAACGTGGTCCGATCTGGAATATGATGACCACCACAGTGAGCCAAATAACAAATGCTGGACTAACTCACGTTGGTAGTTCTAGATTAATACGTAAAAAATTAAAATTAGAAGGAAAAGACCCGCATTTGACGTCTCGCGCAGTCTACACTCTCCCTCTCATTCTGCCAGAGGAACTATATAATTTAGCCTGACCGGACAAAGTGTACAATTTGTCGTCGGTGGTTATTACGTGGATTTGGGATGTTTGTCTGGTCCCGAACGACGCGACTCGGACTGCACGTTTATTTTCCATTAACTTATATCCTAGATTTTCTCCTTATTCTCTTCCTGGTCCCCAATTGTTTTCCTTCCGAAAATAATGGCGAGTTCTTTGCCGACAAAATTGTTTGACAGGCACTATATAAATCCAGTGGCATTATCGCAGTTATCGAAGATCGATTAGAAGAAGGCGGTGTAGATTACAGGGATCCGGGAAGAATGACCAAACTCCAATTTAACGTGTCCTTGCATTAATATTCTTTTTACTAGACGAAAATATAAAATAGTGGTCACTCGCGCCAAAAATAAAACGTATTTTTCCGTTTTCCGATCACATAATTCTTTGTAGAAATCGTGGCTGGCCTATAGGCTTTCGATTAAAGAAGGGTCGGTTATTAAGCCACCAGGATGTAGACCACTTATTGCTGTCACAGATACCGATTATGGCCCCAGGCCGATTTTCTCGCAAATTACTTCGGCGCGTTTTGTAAGCGGATAGGTGTTATTACCGTATAGGTGCTTAATCCTACCGTTTCTCCATAACGCTTTCTTCTGTGTAAATAAAAATGTAAATGTCGCGTTTTCTGGTCTCTCGATTTATTATGTCAGTTCCAAGTCTGACATAGACCTGAAAACGTTCCAATGAAAGGAAACTTTGAAATGAAGTGACGGTTCTCCCGTCTATGACATCACAGTTAAGCATAATAGTCTAGCTAATCTGAACTTGTAACGACCGAAGTGTCGCGACTAGACAATTAAATCCAATTACTGCCCGGAACTGGGACTACGTCACCGGTCGGAGGCAGACAATGGGAAGGCGTGTGCCGCTACTTTGTCTACATCACCACTGGCCACGTGACGCGGCCCTGATCACCCCGGCCTCCGTCCGGGGATGACTGTTAACCTATGATCTCCGAAAATGAGCTTTTCTTTCTTTTAAACCACCGGAGAGTTGAACAGTACATTGGAAGACTAAACATCATACCCTTCCATAAACTCGTTAAAAAAATAATAAAATTCGAATTCTATCACTATCATTTCCTTGCTAAAACAATTAAATTACGCGCATTGAATGACAACCCTTATAAAAGTTATATTAGTTCCATTTTTATCCGCAGGGAGTCGTCTGTGTTCCTTTTCACCCTGCATCGAGCAAGTTCAGAAAACGTGTCAGCAGCTGAATCTACTGGGTTTTTCCGACATCACTACCACCGAATGCCTTCTCAGGCCCTACGAAGTGAAAAGGGTGACTATGCCCATTTTCCAACCGTTGCAGGTAAGTAGGCGCGCGCCGGCCCTACCGTCCCGCCTTGGGCTCTATTCTGGCCAGCCAGGTTACGGATCGGAGAGTTCTTCCTCCACCTACGCGGCAACTATTCTATCTCTGCTTGACAATGGCCAGACACGCAAATGACTGTTGTTAGTACTGACGGGAAGTTGTAATTTGGATCTTTTTATTTTGCCTCTGTTTCCTTCCGACGGATTAAACTTTACTCGTTCTCCATTCGGAAGCCGTGTTATTAGCCTGGTCCGGGACACATTTCGCGATCGGACATAGTATCTAGCTAGGTATAAAATGGACTACCGTCCACCTACGCCGATGGAAGGGCGTGAGAACACTTCCCACGAGAAATAGACATCGGATCACCGATAATCACAATATAATCCGTTAATCTTCGATTTAACGGATTGTATTCCACATCCGTTTAAGAATTATTTTAAAATATTTTTTCTTTTTTTTCTAGTGAAAGTAATTATGAAAATTTGTCTCCGAAGAAACTATATTTTCATTTAACGATAACTTACTGATTAGAATGAATAGAGTCAATTAAAGAATTAAGTAATAATGATAATTATGAATTCTTAATTGAAACAAAATACTGGAGGCAGAATGCACTAGTTTGTTAAGCGTTTTATTATTACTGTGACAACGTACAAATGTTAATGTTTTGCTTGGTTTTACTTTCAGGACGTGATGGAAGACGCGGCCGGGGGAAGCGAACAATCGAGCGGAGAGGAGGCGACTGCCAAGAAGTCAAAGCACTGCCTGCCCCGGAGCCGGGGAGGTGATGGGACAACTACGGCAAATTTCTGGTCTGCCCTCCCTACCTCGCAGATTACGGGTCACACTGGTTATCTGACCTTTGCAACCTTGTATCCGGGTAGCTGAGGTAGAACGCCTTGAGAACAAGGCTGCTTCTCCCCCCGGTGGGAAATTTTTGCTCCTCGCCACCTCAGATCGGATGTAAACGATAAAGTTCTTCTAATAAACATTTACATCTGGTTGTTGACGCCTCTTTTCTCTGCTTGCCGACCTGTTTTTCGGAAAATATCGGTTAAATAAAGTTGGATATAACGGTTAAAGTATGTGTATTCGAATTTACTTATCGGACCAACATCTTTCGCCATTTGTCTGGGTTCTGAGAGGTGGCTTTCTCCTCTCTACTCTCCGGATGGAAGGAGAAGCCAGCTTAAAGGCCGATTTGGCCGGTGGTGTATCGCACTCGTATCGATTCCGGAATGGCCCTTCTTGTTTTTACAGAGAAAGTGGGAAAATGTCTGGAACCCAGTCGATATCCATCTAGATGACCGGTTGGCCCGGAGGCGTTGGAAACGAGTTAGACACGGAGAATGCGCCGACGTGTACTGGACATAAACGGCGGTAATGGCCGCCCGTAGGCCTATAAGAGAGAAGTAATACTCCTATTTACAAGCCGATTCCGGTAGCACCAATTAAAAACGCGGGCCTACAGGCTGTCCTGTCGATCACGAAAGATCGAAAAGCGCGTTTTTTCTTCGATCACGTACGCGGGTCACGCTGCAGCTATTCGGCGTTTTTATCAAACATTCATCGCTAATTGAAAGACGATGTAGCTCCGATTCGGACAGACGTTCGGTAAGAAAGCTTTTTATCACCCAGTGGAACCGGTCCCATTTTAAATTGGTCACGGACGACCCGGAAAGAACCGTAAACTCGGTCCGGAAATCGACTCTTTGGCCATTGCGGGTGAGAGACTGAAACGTTTGCCCTATTAGTTTAAACAAACCGGGACTGATTCCAAAAAAAATCTACCGTTGTTATCAGCGATAGAGAAGTTTTGGATTGGTCAATGAAATGTTGAAAAAAAAATTAAACATGTATACTGTCATTCGAATAATACTATTATTCTGTAAAGGAGACAACCGTTTTGTACTATCGGAATTTCCATCACTCATTTATAATGATCGGAAAAATAAAGAAATTGTTAGATAAATTTAAGACGCGAAGGTTATAGCGAAATGTATGGTGATTTATGAAGAGCCAAAGAATAAATCGATATAAGGTTTCAAAGTATTTAGGTTAAGGCTTTTGAAACTGCCTGGTTGCACCCTGCAGTTATTTTTTAAACTCTTATTGAACGTGTTCCACATCTCTGCGGGTGCTCATTGTCAGCTTACTTCCGCAGATGGCTTGTCAAAATGCATTATAGTTCCAGTTCTAAACGAGAAGACCGCGACCTAATCCCGAGAAATACGAACAAAGTATGCAACTTAATCAAAATAGGACCGAATGATTGTTTTTACGTGGCAATTGTTTTGTGTAGCAAATGTGTTAACCGAGATAATCTATCTAGTATATAGTACTATATAGTTTTTTACGATCAATACATCAGACTAATGAAAAATTCTATAGCATACTCATTTTTTATAAGAAATTTAAATGATCTATTGGGCGTGTTTATTTGAAAACTTATGTAATCGTAAAAATGAAAACTCGGTCTTATACTATAGCATTTGGTACTTGGATGAGTTTGGAAATTTGCTTTTTCGCTATCGTTTTGATTCTCACAATAAATAAAACTGAATTTGAGACTTAAAAATATTATATCAATAGAGATAATTGAAATTATTTAGCTAATAATAATTATTTATGATAAAATAATGAGTTAAAAACAAAACTAGAAATTACTTTGGTTAAATTAAAACTTGTTTTTTAGACAACAACTATAAATCTTATACCTTATAAATCTTCTTTCTAAAAATTAGCCCATATATTTGATAATTATTTATCTGAGACGTAGAAATCGATGCAGAGAACAGTCTGTAGGCCTACTTCCCGTATTATAGGCTAAATACAGAATAACTAAAAATCTTTATCTAGATTAACAAACTTGATTATATTTAATAAATTTTTGAAGCAAAAAGAGTAACTTGATTCCTTAGTTGTTTATATTGTACAGTTTCAGAAAATTTTCACATAATTTTTATTAATAACTGTATTCAATAAATGTCTAGATCAGAGGTTTTCAACCGGGGGTATACGAGAGATGACTGGTCTTGACTTTCTATTTGTATACAAAACATTTCTTCTATTAGTGGTACTAAATTTTTGATTTTTGGTTTGGATTGTATACATTTATGAAAAGACTGAGAATCGCCGGTCTAGATCACCGATTCTTAACCTATTCGGAGTCACGGAATACATTTAATTGTAAAAAATTTTTATTGAACATCAAAATCAATAAGATTATGCAAAGCAATTAAATATTAGGACTGACAATAAAATATGTATGCAGTTCTTAACACATCTTTTATTAAAAATTATAAGTTCCATATATTTATATATTTCATAATTTCGCGGAACACTTGTCATAAGTTCGTGGAACATCGGTTGAACTATTGATCTAGATAAAATAAATTCAGATAAATTATTTAAATAGATTTACAGTTTGTAATTTTGATCTTCCAACCAAAAAGACCGTAATTTATTTTATGTCAATAAAACAGTCTAAAACTTATTTTTGTTCGAACGCGTAAATGAGAAAAGATACGTCGAAGGACATCCATTACACTCATTTAACCGGAGGTGACATTTTAGCAAATGTACCCAGTCGAAATATACAATTTAAGTTTGGAGGTCGAATTCTATTGTTTGTTGATGCAACATTCTTGCTAATGCTAACATCGGAACCTTGAAGTCATTTAGTAATACCCGCTTATACTGAATATAGCTGTTTCTTAATGATCAATTAATACTTTAAATTTATTTTCTATCGACATGAAATTGCTGTTGTGTTCTATAATTTAGCATTCCACCTATTAGTTTGGTTCCGCTTTTATGACAATTTTCTTTTTAAATTTGACTCGAATGGCTATGCTATGTTCGGGGCGTCAAAATAGATGATAGTACTCGGTCATTTTGTTTTGTTGAAAACCTGATGTATCATTAGAATTTCGCAGAATGTCAAGTAAGTCGCATCTTGGCGCATAAAGAGCAAACTCTCACCAATGTCTCGTTCATTATTTCTCAGAACAATGCTAAATGCGTGACAGAGGACAATAGAACGACCCAAATGGACCATTTTAGACCCACCTCGGCTTACAGGAAAATCCGCTTGGCTCAACTCCGAAAAAGTCATCAGCGTTGTCTTGGCGTCTTAGGGCCTATCAGCTGACGTCAGAGACTCTTAATGTCTTTTGGACTCGGCGGGGCCAAGGTGGTGACCCACACCTCGACCCTACGCCCACCTTCGAGGCCGCAGGATCTGGCTTGATCGCTGATCGGTTTGTTAAGTTCCTACTAAGCGGTTTAACCTACTTGTATTTCATATACCGACGGAAATAATTCAGAAGCATTTTTCCTGATGATTTACATGGCGGTCTAGTCTTACTGTAGAGAGAATTGCAGCATATTCAAAATCTAACAAAAAATTATCGACCGAAATTCTTGAATTGAAATTTTAAATTATCCAAAGAAAATAATGATTTATTTGTAAATTTAATTCAAAATTTGAATTCGGAACACGCATCGGTTGGATAAAATTTGTCAAAATGGAGCCCTGGAGTCAACTAGCCCTTTCGCAACCGGTTGTAGAACGTGATCCTTTCGTGTCGTCGATGTTTATAGTCGCCAAGTATATGGCACTACCCAAACAACTATTAATAATATAGTGCCAAATTTACTTCTACAGCTAATTTTTAAAGAGCTAATTAAAGAGACTTGGAACTTTTTGTTTTTATCATTATATATTTTAAACAATTTTTTTCAAAATTATATATTGCTGTAAGTTAAAACATTTACGATTAATATTCTCGTAGAGTATAAAGCATTCTATATGTAGATGTTGTTATAATTGAATCTCAGGTAGACTTACGTGAGCGATATTTGCAAAATTGCAAGATTCTGTTTTTGTTATATTATTCTTATTGTTTTTTTATATCAAATCATATACGATAATTAGATATATAAAATAATTATTTGTATTCTTCTTTATATATAAAAAGAAAAGAGTTACTGGATTATCAGTTTAATTTCATAGTAACTTATATAAGCCTATTATCATAGGCCCTAATTATTATGATGTCAAAATAAGCAAATTTCAAAATTCAGAAAAATACAAAGCAAAAATCTTTTTTGTTAAACTACATAATTTAAATAAATCGTTTATTTATGTATGTTTTTTAATGTTTTAAGTTTTAGTAGCCTTTCACTTTGACCCATATTCTGAATCGATTGATACCTTTGACCCGAGAAATCTATTTTTCCGGGTTATATAATGCATTTTTATGTGATTAAAAACGAAATATTTTTCATGTTTCCTTAGTAACAGGTTATAAAATGATGATTAATATAATTATCCTATACAAACAGACGAGCATAAATTTTAATAAACTTAAAAAATATGATAATTGAAACCAGTTTAGACTATTTTTACCACTATAAATTTGCGACTGATCCATGCTTTTCATTTAATAAAACTTCCATAAAATTTTTATTACAGTTTGATGTTACAACTTCCTAAACTGAAGATAACATAGTCACAAAGATAGGAAGAGAACACGATTTAAGATAAAACAAGATTGTTAAAACAAAATGTAAATTTTGGTTAGGCCTATAAAGTGAAAGTGCGTTAAAAAATAAAGTTTAATAATCAAATTAATCGATTATTCATGTGAACTGCTTTAATCACACTATAATCAGAGAAGTTCGGATCAACCTTGAAAACGGGAAATACCTATAAGAAGGCCTTGGAAGCCGGAAACTCTGCATCTATTAAATCTTGTTTTGAATGGTAAACATAAGCCGGACGATATCAAATCCTTTATCCAGAGGGGATTTTAATTGTAAAATTCACTTGCGAATTTGATAAATTTTTTATCACGTTCGAGGATAACAAACACCAAATTTTTAATGAATTTTTTTAATTTTCGAATTTTCCAAGCTGAATATGTTATAATTGAATCGAAATCAGCACTTCGATCATGTATTGTACTCACTTTTATATAATATTTCGCATCCGGATATTAAAAATGAAAAGTCAAAAGTTCCCGAATTCTTCGAAAAAATCGAATTTCTTTTTGTATCCAAATAGAAAAGGTAAAAAACCAAAACGATAATTGCTGTCTAGCAATTTTAGGTTTAGATTCTTAAAATTTAAATTATTTTTGAGATAAATAATATATTCTAATCCTATCCAGTTATGGTTACTAAATCTGTAAACAACTTTCGATTCTACTTATAAAAGACTAGCGATAGGTTTAATATTTTTTAAATATAATTAAACTGATTTTTCTGCACAAAGAATTCAAATTTGGATTGGTTGAATTAGTTTTAAAATCTCTAATTCAATCCATCCAAATTGGAATTCTTTGTGTAATTCTCTCTGTTTTAAAATCTCTAATCCATCTCATTCTTTGACCTGGTTCTGTATTATCGTCTTATCAAAATATACGAGAAAATTCAGTCAAATTTTACAAATAACATGCTTAAAAAGCGTAATTTATTATGGCACATTAAAATAGAGTATATTGAAGGCAGTTTTAAATTTCAGCCTCGAATCAAATTTATCTAATCGAAATTTTATTGTAGCGATGGTTTTGGAGTGTATATTAAAAATTAATATTTTTAAAAATTAAAAAAATCATAAAGCACTCGAGATTAATTGTTCCAGATAGTATGCAAACGGTGTATCTCATAAATAAACGGAACCAACGGTAAATATTACCTTGAATTGTAATAATTTATATTTTGAATACCAAATGCAGAATTGTAAAATTTCTTTATCGAAATCTGATCGTTTCCAGATCTGCAATTACAAATTCTTATCTCTATACCCATTAACATAAATGGTATTTAATAAAATACAATTAATGAATTTATAACCTTGTCCCATTAACATAACGGCGCACAGAAGCATCTCGAACGACCTATAAGTAAGTTCTACCCCACCCTTCGATAGGTCCCAACACTGGTCGATCGATGCGAGATGGAATTTGGAATCCGGTTCTCTGTCTAAATTTAGATAAAGTCCTTTCTTTCTCCCATATCTAGGTCAGTTGTCTTTATAATTAAAAGGTAGTTATTATGCCGAGCGAAATTTGGAATTATTCATTAGCAACGATTGAGATAAAGATAGAAGTCTTTTAATAAAGCTGCGTGGGTCGTGATAAGTACAGTCGCTCATTTCTATTCAATAGCTAGTGCTAAGGGTGTAATGACGTAATCAGTCATTTCGAAAATATGTTCGTGTCATAGTTTCTTAGTATGCCCTTTATTGTGGTCGACAGCCATTTGTGGGTTGTAGATCCGGGTTTTGTTAGTTATTTACATTTTTGTACTTTTTTTCCACTACGCATAGGAATTGTTTAAATTTAAACAATGGTTTAATACGTAAGGCCGAATAGAAGCCCAAATATCAAGAACAATCATGAAATTACTAAGCAATAACACTGCTACAAATTCGATATTACTACCGAGACTGATTATGCTCATCTCGAAACTCATTCGGAGACTTTCAAAAATAGCAGTTTTATCTACAGTATCAGATGTAAAACAGATCTAGTAAAAACCGAGAATGCCAAGCTTAATAAGGAGAATAAAAATATTCAAATATGCATCTCTCAACATCTAAGAATATTATGAATATTATTAGGCTTTCTGAAAATGACTTCTTTCTTTTCTGATATACTCCGAAGTTTCGTTATCAATAAAGTTCAAGCCATGAATATTAACAATTTATGAGATGGATATGAAAAAAAAAATTTTAATGTTCGCTTCGGTTTGTCTCGAAATAAAAAAAAAGGAAACGCAGTATTTTCGTAATAGAAGCTTCAATAAATTCGAATTTAAAACAACAGTATCAGTTCTTGTAAGGAATTTCTTCTGTGAAAGGGAAAAATTATAACTTGCGCAGAAGTCTGTAATTTTTTCGAGAATAACATGATTTAATCTGTAAAATCAGCAGAAAAGATATTGATCTAGATTGTAGATTCGCGTATACCTAGCAGTTATACAAATATGAAAGAAATTTCACATTTTCGGTCGCACATTTGTAAGCGCATGTATACTTGGTGAATAACAATGATAGTACGAGATAAAAGTAATTTGAATCAAAAACTTTTCTCCATTTTTTAATCGACTATCATTTCCACGAAAGGTAAATTTAATTACCTTTATATAACCAATAAATTTACTTCTCCCGCACGTTTGAATGAGAGTGAAAATGTATTTCTGGAAAAGTAAAAGTTTAGTTTCGTCTGAAACGAATGTACGAAAAAAGTGAAAAAGATACTAAAGTTGCAGTTAAGTTTCACGAAAACTCTTTTAATAATAGACTAATTATAAGCTTATAACAGGCCTATGTTATTGTTTTACGATTCATGCCACGCCTTACACTCATCAACAATCTTTAATCCTATCTTATACTGGTAGTTACGCAATGGGAAATTTGCGCTTGAAGCGTTTGAAATGATGAAAAAACTTTTTCAGTTCTCGTTAATAAATCTTACTTTTTGTTATTTATATAAGACGGGAAGAAGTAAAGCACCGCTACAATCGCTTAGAAAATTCCATTTACTTTTGTTAATAAATGCTTTGTTAAGCAATACGTAATAATAAATTATGTTTGTCAGAAGATTATCTTTGCCTCTGATCGATTCGTTATGCCTTTCGTGCATAATTTTAATAGAGGACACATGATTGAACATGCGACAGGCGTGCTGCAACTAAAATTAATGTCAGAGTTCTTTTCGAACGGAAATTTTTATTAAGGAAGAAGTCTTAAGTAAACATCCTACTTTAATTAGGTGAAATTTCAAAATGTCATTATATTAACCAGATGGCGCCACTAGTGTGAAATCTAATAAAATTAAAAGAAACCCATGTATACATTCATGAAGAAACTGATGAAACTAGCGTAATAGTAAGAAAACGGAACAGAAAAGTCGATATTTAAAGAAACATTGCGACTTTATATTATATTACTATTGTATATGTACACTTTTAACATAAAATATTGAAAGATTTTTATTAAATTATCAGAAATTCAATGCATATCGGATAATGGAGCCTATTAATTGATATTTAGAATGCATTCCAACACTAGCATGATAGCTATTTATTATTATTATTAATAGAACTGTACACAATATAATACTTTCTAAAGGCAAAATGAACAAATTTTAGATTTTAAAACAAAAATTAAAAATTAATTCAATTTTTTTAGTTGTAATTGTGCAATACCAATGGCGCGAATAATTATTAAGTGTTGATGGGAAGAAGCCATTTTAAATTAAAATTTTAAGTTTAGAGAGAGGCGATTCTACGCTCAAAACTTTCTCCGCAAACCTTGGCCTTAATATAATAACACGTGACATAAATCCGGGCTATTTTCTTAGCTGTCGATTGTACATTAGATAGAGAGACTGGGGATCGTATTTGGGGGTGAAAAACAGAAAGGATACGCAGATATAATAAATGATCGTCCTAGAAAGCTGACCAGGATGCTGCATTCCTTATTCCCGGACTTGATAAACGCCGACCAAACACGCAACATTCGATTGTTTGAGTTAGCATTCTGTCAAGTAATACTGAGATAATCTACTTATCTCGTGCGCTATTGGGTTTCTGTATAGTGAAGACTGATGATAGAAGCAGATTATCGCTCATCCGAAAAAAAGATCCGACGCTGATCCGCTGACAGATAATTGAAATCCCAATGCTATTGGCAGAGAGAATTATTTCGATATTTAAAAATTAATTTTTCATATTTTTAGTCGGTATAAATAATCTCACCAAGACAATTTCTAAGTATTCAATTGCATAATAGACTTGAAATTATGCTGTCTCGTTAACAGTTCGACGTAAAGGTTGAAGGTTACAATTATTGATAAAATTCAATATAAAATTTATTTTTGGAGCTATGTCAAGGAAAAAAATCTCTATATCTACTTTCATTTATAAACAATTTAACAATTTTTCAAAATATATTATACAAAAATGTTTGTAAAATTTTTTTTGTTTGTATTTTGGAATTCTTCCAATTTCTTTTGACCGATAGTACAACATATCACGGAAAATGATCTTTAGAGAACAGTTTGCTTAATAACAGGTTGAGTTAGTGATTTAATCATAAAGTGCAAATGCATTTGGAAATCGTCCAAATTTAATTATTTTGAGTAAAATCTCCGCACGAAAATAATTTTATAAATAAAGTAAATTTATAGCCATCTTTTTTTTATGCAATATATATCAATAAATAAGCAAAAAAAAAAACTATCAAATATTGTTGAAAGAAAAGAATATGCACCCAAATGAATTAATTGACGAGATTTTTCTGTTAATATTTGCATATTATGATGATGACATTCCAAACAAGTTACTAAAAAAACAAGCGAGACTGATAATTGTATATTGGCGTTTAATATTTCCGAATCATTCCTTGTCTCCTTTATGTTCTTCCGCCAAAGATGATAATCTGTCAGAAAAGTCTTCATAGGAAGTGACGGATAATTGGAGCAGTTATATCAACATCCGCAATTCAATAAATTAAAGTCAAAGGTTATTGATAGACTAGGATGTAATATTTTGTTTGAGGGCTTATACCGAAAGCTGATTTTTTTTCGCTTGATGTAGTACGGGGGCGGGTCAAGAAATCTCAGACATGGCCGGGGGCTATAGGTTCACTTGTCTAGATAGATACACCTGTCCCATGGAACAACAACTTGCTTAAAATGCCACTGTTCCTCTACTTCGGTTGATAAAAGTTGTTTTATTCGATAGTTATTTCGTGTCAAAATCGTTAAAGCTAATTACAAAAAAAGCACTAATCCATTAAATATTCGTGATTCTGTAGATGTAAAAGATATAGTTAAAATACATTGTATCGAACGTTTATAAAGCGATTCGACAAATCGCTTAATTAATATCGAAAGCCCACTTCAGCGGGGTGATAAGTTTAGTGACGTATTAGCCACAAAACTCTTGAATAATGCAAAGGTTCCACCCTGTAGATTCTACTAATTAGATATAATTTCCGCTCAATATTGAATTTATCGGAGATGATAACAGGTGGTATGGGAAATATTAACGTACAATACTAGATTTAAATAATTAAAATGAACTAATTTACAAGAATTAAAATAGATTATATAACCTACGATATTTATGACTTTATTTTAATTTGACCTATTTTTTCTCTATTTCGATCGATTAAAACAAGAGAAAATATTCCGTTTGGACAGGTGAAAATTTATAGACATGATTAAAAAATCTCTCTAGGTGTTCCTTGCACTCTTATCTCGGTTATAGACCTTGTAGCTCAGAAACTATACTTATCATGTGAGTCTGGAGAAACCAGACTGTTTTAATGAATCTCTCTAATAAGAAAATTTGGGTTTCTGTATTGGAGCAAATTTTAGCGTAAAAAGGGCTAATTTGCATAAAAACTTGTTTAGCCAACCATAGGTTGTTATCTGATGACAGATTCTGAAGAAACGGGAGAACTTTAATAATTCATCAACATTAAGAAGGAAATTATCAATAATTGACCTACTTATCATCTTTATCGAATCTTGCCATCTTTATTAAATAAATTCGTTAATCAATCAAAGGAATTTAACGTAATTCGGTTAGAAGATGTCCATCTACGACTATTTTTTTTCTTATTTAATAATTAGGACAAAGTCTGAGAAAGTAGATCAAATGTTTTCTCACGAGGGTGAAATATCTTCTTTGCTTCTCCTCCTTCACAAGAGGCGGGTCTCATCCTCGTAGGACTGATCAGTTATTATCCTCAGGGTAAACATGACAGATGACCGTAAAAGAATTTAGAGCATATCTCTCCATAAATAATAAGAAAATGGGTTTGAAGGAAGATTCGACTCCCTGGGTGTAGGAGAAGAGAAATATGGTTGATGTGGAAATCCTGCTGAGAGGCGTTATCAGTCAAGATTCCTACCTGTTGTCTTTTTCTTGTCAGAAAATTGTCCGTCTTTGTCTTTGGATGATTTATTCTCTCCAACTTCAATTTTTCACTTTTGAAATGATTAGCTGGATTATTTTACTATTAAATATTTTAAATTGGCCTCTTTAGATCGAGCGATGTGTGATAAATGGCTAGAAAATAGGTTTATGCCATTATAGTAACTTGAATTATTAGATTACAGTATATCCATCATTAAAGTTAACGTAATGCCGAAAGAGTGAATAACTGTCGAGAAAATAATTGTAAACTATCCATAGATTCGGCATTTTTTTTAGGACTTATTTATATTTATACAATACAATACAATTCGTATATTTACTGTAATATAATATTTTATAATACAATACTGCATATGTTGTAATTTCTAATTTAAGTATCGAAGACAGCTTTATTCATTTTTAAAAAACTAGTTTGCTCTTGTCATAACAAGCAGAGATCACATGCATACTTTTATACGCTTGTTTGTCACATAATGTCTCGAAATTTGTCCTTAGGCATCGTTTGGCCCACGTATGTTTGAATAACCAACCTGTCATTTGTTGTCTTCTCAATCATAAAAAGCGAGTTGTTACTTTTATATCAATGGCAGTTCAGTTGAATTTAATTATAATTTATTATCACAGAAGAATATAAAAAGAAATCAAAATGAAACAAATTCTAGCGGGAGATTGATAATAATTTTAACAAATACATTCAAGAAACTTCGTTCTAAAACTCATTTTTTATATTAATACATATTTTCATGTGGTTAGTTTTGATTAATCGAATAAAAAGTGTTTTTATACACACACCTCACAGACAAATTTTATAAAACTCTATCGTAATTTTAATGGTGTTTTGCATTTCATCTGTAGGCTATATAAAGTTGTTATTAAAATCATATTTCATTTATTTTTATCCTAATAAATTATTCCAAGGTTAAAATAGGAATTTGAGTAAGCAAGACGCATCAGAAATAATCTGCTACTTCAGTATATTTAAAATTAATGAGATGCCTATGGGCCGCTCGTGTCGATCAACTTTTTAACCAGTCTAATATCTTAACAAGTATTATTATTATTATTAATATGCCGGACGTATTTTAAATTTCGAATTCAGCTTAAAGGATCTATTTCTTTTTAAATAACTTAAAACATCGTTGCAATTATTTTGTTGTTGGAAACGAGTCTTCTCCGACTTTTCTCTAATTATAGATTGTCTCTTCATTGTTAAAGAAAGGGGGAAACCCGGGATAAATGATCGAGTTGCCACTTTGTTGTTACCATTTCCATCTTTAATTAGCATTAATCTATCTTTTTTTTTTTTTTTTTTGCAATTTAAGCATTACTGATGCATGTTTTCTGAAATATAAACACCATTCTGTTTCCTCCCAATTTTTTACGCATTATTGTGTTAATCACGCGACATAATTTTTGAATATGTCCTTTAAAAAATTAATAGTTCTGTATTTTACTTTTCAAAATACGTTTTATAAATACGAATTTTTTTTTTTAATTTTCAATGATAAAAGTTGATGAGAAATAAAAAATATATATATATTTTTAATAATTTACAATTTTTATTTAAAATAGAAAATTAAAAACTTTTCAAATCAAATTAATATATAGCTAATTTTAAAAAATCTTCCATTTTGTTTTATTATTATGCTGGAAACCATCAACCAATCCTAACACGACAAACGATATTTCTGTCATTTAGTTTCGATTAAAAACGTTTACTACATTATTTGCATTTTCCTTATAAATTTAAGAAGAAAAATAATCAAGGAAAAAATGGTAAGCGAAAATACGATTTTATTAAAAAAAAAAAAAAAACACTTATTATTTTTTAATTTATAATGTCTTTCAAATTAAAATATCGTTATTTAATTAATTTTTATGATAAATATTTTCAAATATTGACTATATTATTATTATTTTTTAATTTGGAATGACTATCATCTGGATGTGAGACCCCACAATACTACAGTTCAAAATGACCAGATATGCAGATCTGACTAATAAAAAAAAACATACTGTTGACTATCAAAAATTTAAATGTTATATGATGTATGGATCTTAAGATGTTTTATAGAAAATCAGCTATATAAACTGAGAAAAATAGGTGAATAAATTGCTTACACAAGATTACTTAAAATAATGATTTTAAATAAACGATTCGAACATATTAAGCTATATTTTGCCGCTGTGACACTAACAATTTTTTTTCTTCCAAAAACTAAAGGCAAAATAATACGTTAGCTCATAATCTGAATTATTTCTTTGTTTCAAATGTAATAAATTTTCACTTTGTGACTCCTGAAAGTGAACCTGCATTTATGAATGTCTCCTTCCAAATCTTTCTGTAGAGCAATTTAAAAACAAAGCAGTCTTTGCGTATAGAAATTTTAAAGTAAATCAAAGGCAATTTTCCATTTATGTTAGACATTTTTAAAGAAATAAGTATATACATTTGTGCTTCTAATCATACATATGGTTATGAACGTGATCCTACAGAAAAATATTTTATCTTTGGGACATAGATAAAGCTTACGCTTCTGTAGATTGTGATAGACTAACCACCAGATAAATAATGAGATTCTTGGAAAGTTTAATGTCTTGAAGTACCATACTCTTAATACTGAATTTAGCATGCATAAATTCCAGTAGTAGCTAATAACTGCTTACTCGGATGAAAAACCTAAGGCTATAAGAGAAGAAAAACAGTGTTAGATATTTAGCTACATGAATACATGGGACAATTTAATAGAGATGATAAGTTCGTGTTTTGGATCTTGTCATTTAAAACTCTATTCTATTTTTCTTTTTCTATTTAGAAATTATATAAAGGCCTACAATATATTAAAAATTTGATAATGTAGACTTCCTCTTGTGTTAATTTATACTATGCTCTAGACCTAATATGAAATTGTTTTATATCTATAATTTGAGAAGTTTGTTGGATCGTTGAATCGTTGGTAAACGAAGAAACCGTCGTGATGACGATATAAAACCAACTGGTCCATCGAGGGTGTTTTCCTGTTTATGCAAAAAGCCCGTAGCTGGATAGGCTACAATATATAAACCAAGTATGTGAACACTATCATACCCGAGGTGAATACGTGACTGTGGAGAAGCCATTAGAAACCCACCCAAAGCGGGCAAGATTCCCATAGCCCAGACCTGTCATCCTTTGCCGACAGAGAACGAGTCCAGCTCTTACTATTGTCCTAATTCTATTACTCGAGTGATAACAAGTGCAGATAAGAAGGAGGAAATGATAGAGTCGAACTCCGACACTACGTAGCGATGGGGTGAAGAGATATCGAGGAAGAAAGCAAATGACAAATGCTACGACTGCACTTAGCCGAGCAAGATCGTTAGAACACTCCTTCGACAACTCTTCCTTCATCATTTGGCAATTTTAAATCTATTTACGCGCAATTTAAAGAAATCGGGTTCTTCAAACTACCAATCGTCTTTTAATTTTCCTCCGAAACACGCTAGATAATAAAAACAAAGAATCCGATTTAATATTTATTTATCCCTAATCCTATAAATTAAGATATTTCATGAAATACTATAGCCTAGACAATGTGCTTTTTAAACAAAATATATAAGTATATAGCATGGCCTAATAGATTCAAAATTTCAACTCAAATTTAATATTAAAGAAAGTTTCCTTTTTTAAAATTAAGGAATAAATATCCTTGTAATGATAATTTTACAAAATCTTAAAGCACACACCTAGATTTTAAAGTAATCCATGATATAAAAGATTTTTTCATTTATACAATTAAGTGAATCATAAATAAGAGGGATAGCAAATGTATGGAAAAGATTTAAATATTAATTATGCATTTAAAGTTTATGACTATGGTTTTATTTAGCTTAAATAAATCTAGATTACATTTACATAAAATTGAAATATTTAATTGTCAAAATTATTTCTCCATAATTAAACATTGTGATGAAAAGTTGATCGGATAAGTTTTTTCAATTTTCTTTTGTTTCATTCATATTCTATTCCATTCATATTCATACATTACGTAATCATATTTTATTTCCATAGTTATCAATTCAAATTATAATTTAAGATATATTTTATAAAATTATATATAAAAAAATAAAACTAGATCAATTCAAAACTTCTTTTTATTTTTAGATAAAGATACAAATAGATAGCCATGTATATACCCTTCCTATACAAGCTAACATTGCAGAAAATATTTCTTGATGTTTTTGGTGGTTCCTTTCGTCCCTTGCAATTTGATAACCTACAGATGAATGAATCTATGCAAAACAAGACGTGGACAGACAAGCCACCTTGTCCCATAAACAGTAGAAAAAACACTATCCACACTATAAACAGGTGAAATACGTTAAAATATATATTTTCTTATAATATATGTTCCTTTGATTGTCCTCGCATCTTTTATGTAATCTTAAATATACATGCAAGCATGAGGATGGACGGATGATGATGAAGAGTTGACAATATGTCATACCCACGTAGTCCAATGGCCAATGGACTTTAATTCACTTTTCGTTTTCTTCGATTCACTTTTCTTTATGTCTGAGCAAAAAAAAGTTTTAATTAAATTTCGATTTAATTTTTCATTCTCTATCATTGATAATTGAAATATAAGATATATTACTATTTTATAACTGAAATGAAAATCTGCAGTTTACAAATAAAAATATTTCTTATACTGTATTTATTTATAAGCTTATAATGAGCGCTATTTAAAGATTAGTCAATAATTCATAAGAATTATAAAAAATCATTATTTATTTTTATTAGTTAAACCTCGTTAAACATTTAAGTCTTTATCAGATTTAAAATCATTTACAACAAAAATAAATTTTCTTCAATTACGTGAATAATTAATTTTCATATAATTTTGATATTTTGTATTTTAATTTTTTTTTTTTTTTTTTGGCGTTAAACTAAATAAACTTTTAATTAGCTCAATTAAAACTAATTTCGATAATAATTAAATTGCAATTACAATAAAATATTCTGAATTTGTTGATAGAGGATAAATTTTTCATTATAGCAATTTAATATTTATTTGAATAGGATTAGCTGATATATTAACAATCAGGTAAATAAAGAATAAATAAATTATTAAAAATTAAGATACTAGAATTATTATTATTATTATTATTATTATTATTATTATTATTATAACTAGATATTTAAAATAATTTTTTTGAAATATACAACACACCGATGAGAAATATATAGACCTATATTAAAAATTATATTGTATTAAAATTTTTACTAAATCATAATAAAAGAAAATCAGTAAAATGTTTTGTTGGGAAGAAAATAAATATTTTTGCAGAAAAAATAACAAAAACTAAATTATAAATTCGAATATAACGACGTTGAATAATTATACACAATTGCGTAAAATACCATAAAATACAAATTTAAAGAAACGATGGGTTCTCCGTCAAACATGTTCATATTGGATGATATTTAATTAAGAATATTTCTGAATTTTCTAGTCTCTGTATTAAACTATATTTCCTTTTTCTAAATTGAAATAATTATATTCTAGTGAAATAAGTCAATCGCGAAGTTTTTCAAACTTTTTCCATGACAGAACATTTCACAGATCCTGAAATTTTTACGGAATATCTTGGCTTATTTTATAGTATAGATAGATATTAATAATAAATAAATTAGGCAAGTAACTGTAAGAGTTAAGAAAGAAAAAAAGAAACATTTATTATCAAATTATAATTATAAATACTTTAATTATAATTTGATAATAAATGTTTCTTTTTTTCTAAAATTATAATTTATAATTATGTATTTATAATTAAAATAAAACACATAAAACTAGTAAAATAAACTAGTTTATTTTACTAGTTTTATGTTTTATTTTAATGTAGTTTTATGTGTTATTTTAATGTGCGTTTTAGTTTAATGTAATTTATAACTAGTAAAATAATAATTTATAACTAGTAAAATAACTACTAGTTATAAATAACATAATTTATAACTAGTAAAATAAACTAGTTATAAATTATGTATTTATAATTAAAATAAAACACATGAAACTAGTAAAATAAACTAGCGACTCCAGTTTCAACTTGGCACAGCATTTAAAATCATTTGAGGCTTATATTAATTTTCATAATTTTTTACGGAACACTTATTGACCTACCGCAGAACATAGTTTGGGAAACGCTAGTATACCGTTATCAAGCCTTTTTGTGCTTATCTAAAATGCCGCATTGAGAAGTTTTAAGTTATTTGTCTCTTTTTGATAGAAAAATAAATAATAGATTATAGATTTAAACTAATTTAAAAATCGAATAATGCGATTATAGAATGTGCATCCTTGCTAAACCAAGATCATACATTTTAAGTTTTGGAACACGAATCTAATACTATATTTAGAAAAATTCTAATAGTATTATTTCTAAAATTCTTATTTTGTAATAAATTAAATATATAATTCAGTCAGGTTAGGAAAGTTAGTAGTTAATAATTAAAATATTTAATAGAGTAATAATTAAAAGATCAAAAATATAATTTAATTTAAAAAATAATCGCCCCTAATTTTGAATTGAATATTGCTCTTATCAAATTAATATTGCATTCGAGAAAGAGTCGTTATGCTTATACATCCAACAGTTGTTTCAAAAAATTAATGCAGATTTATAAATTAATCAGTTTTACTGACATTTAAGTTAATCAAGTATATTGCTTAATTTGTTTTATTTAAAGAATATCTTATTACTGTATGAAATATTTGAAATGAAATGATTATAGCCTAATTATAAATATTATAAATTATATTTATAAAATGATGATAGCAGATTGAAAGTAACATAAATATGCGGCGTTCTTAAATATTGACTGTTAGTCTGTTATTTTGAATAAATTAAATTTTTGCAATATCGTATATATTGCTTATATAACAGTGTACGATAGTAAGTTTTTGAATCATCCAAATCAAATTTGAATAATAAATATTATATATGATAAATTTGAAATATATAATAATATTTGATATCATTTGATAACATAATAATATATTATATAATTTTTCATAAAATATTAAAATAGTTTTCAAAAAGAATCATTTATATTTTATTTGACAAAATTTATTCTTCAATATAATATTTAATATATTCTATATTAATATTGTATTATAGCGATAAATTAGGTCTATAATCTATCGCTATATATCGCTGCTGTATGCCTATATAATGTGATAATATATTGGATATTGTATAAGCATACAGCAGCATATTCTCATCATTCAATGAGATTTTTACTTCGTTTTACGTTTCAAATCAAAATTCCGTCGGTACGAAGCAAGTATTTTAATTCTCTGCTATTTTCGAATTTTCAAACAGAGAGGATTCACTAAAGTCAAAATAAGGGTTTTATTTAGAAAGTTCAATGAGTGATTAAGAAAAATTAAGACGTTTAAACTTTTATATAACGTTCATAATACGTGAATTATTTTTAACAAAATAAAGGAAAATTTTAAAGATATAATCTATATTTTTTTTTATTTTAAAAAATTTTGGGAAAGATTTAACTCCGAAAATACTCCTCTTATCTATTGCTATGTTTTGACTTAATATTTAAATATCTGGTAACATCGAAAAATATTAAAAAATATCAAAATATGAATATAATTTATTGAATTACCATTTAATTACGAATATTTTCATGTTTTTCTTTCCTATTTACGCTTTTCTATATTTGCATTCTGAACATGCGAAACTTTTATAGTCAATACAAATTAACCTTTTGGAATAACTATTAAAGCTGTTTATGGATTTCCCTTGATATTTTCTAACCTTCTGGTAATACATAATATCAATTTAAAAATTTATGATTAACTTATTAATTTTTAATGTTGTGTTCTGTGATATTTCATATTTAGGATCTTTACTATAATATTTTATTAAAGTTTTAATCTTTTATATAAAAGATAAAATTTTTAAGGAATTATTTGATAAAATATTTGACATATTCTAATCATTTCCGAATAAAAAAAGCATATTTCAAATATTTTTTTACTATAACAAGCAAAATACGAAACAAAACACATTAGTGACAATCTTTATTTTTTATATGATCTATTCATTTTTATTTTATGTAATTATTATATTAATAAAAATATTAAACTATTCAGATTCTTGTTGATTCTTGAATGTAAATTTTAAGGAAAATATTTAACGTTTAATTTTAAGTTTAGCATAAGTTTAATATGTTGAATATATCATATGCTTTGTATGTTATGTTGTAAATCTGCAGCTTGTATTTAATTGTAAAGAAAACTATAATTTTTAGTTGAGTAAAAATTGAATATAAAAATTAAAAATACATTATAGATTTTATTCAAAATTGATAATAATAATTACAAATACATCATTATCATACTCATGATTATCATAAAAATAGATTGAGAAACAGACAGAGAATTTATTTATTATTATTATTATTTTGAATCTGCCCACAATATAATAAATTTACCAATATCATAATCTGGAAACATAATATTCTTAGAGTTTTTTTTTATTTTCGAGTTCTGATAACTGTAATGTAAATATTTAAAAAAATTAAAAGCGTAAATTAAAAAACATGAAAAAAAGCTGCAAGCATATAAACTATAATTAATAAATCCCAGACCATTAAAGTGTACGTTATTAAAAGAAGGCCTGTGTATAAATCTTAATTCGATATTGTTACGTTCTATGACGATTACATTATTCGCATTTTGTGCGCCTAAGGGCGAATTTTAGTCGCCAAATTGTTGGCATATATAATCTAAAGATGACGCAATATGTTTTCAAAACAAAAATGACACTATGCAGACAAAAATGACACTCGTTGATAAGTTCTTTACTATAGATAAAGAAGAGAAGCTGCTGGCCTCGACTATCCGTGACGGAAAACAATTAGAGATGCATAAAGAGAAGAAAGCAGTTAGAAATATCACTAAACTTATTTAAATTATCATGCTGGAATGAGAAAGTTAGTGAATGGTGTAAACTTTGAGTTTAATCGTTGGTGAATGCTATTTCAAGAAGGTTTTGAAGTGAAAATTTTTGCTATTTCTGAATACATTTCAATGATCTATTTTGAAGGTTTTCATAATGCTCAGCGGTCTTCTAAGAATGTTCTCCAGCAAAATAAATATATATCATCGTAAGTCTAATTTTCAATTCATAGGAAAAATAATTTGAATATCAGTTTTGTTATATTTGCGATTAATTTTTTTTTACCAATGCATGAATATGTATTTTATAAACATGCTACTATTACCAAAAATATTTTGCATGATTCGATAATGCTACGATAATAATTTCATACTGTCCGGAAATGGATAAAATGAATGATATATTTTTCATATTTGTCTAGAATAAAATAGTTTATGCATAGAAATATTTTAATCCCAATTTTCATCGATAACAGATTCTAATATTCTTTAATTCAAAAATTTTTAAAGATAAATTAGTTTCAGCTCCAAAGCGCATATTCGCTGATATCTATTATTTCTTTATTCATTGCCATTTAAATTCATTTATAGTATTATGCGTAAAATATGTTCTAATTAATAGGCTACCATTGTAAGTTGTAATTTTAGGATTATGAAAATTATTAATTATTTTTATTAATTTAAAAAAATTTAATGCAATACTTAAAAAGTTTATAATTTAAAATTTATTGTTAATTTTTACATAGGCCTAATATTTACAGATTTTTTTTTACCTAGCTAATTATAATACTGATTATACATTGATTAATATTTTTATAATAACGAATATGATCTATTAAAAAAAATTATAGAAAAATATAGATTAAGAATAACCTATAGGCCTTCATAGCTGTAATATATTAATTCATCAAGATTTTTCGACTTACCAAGAATTCCTATCGTGGCTAGAAAAATTTGTGGTTCTTCCTAACATTTGCGGTGATGTATTCCTAGAAGTGGCTTCTCCAAACCTTGCCTTCTTCCCCGTCGTACCTGAGACTAGAGTTTGATTTTCTGTCGGCGAACTATAATTCGCTAAGGCACCATTGTCCTGTTGTGGCTCCCTGTGATTCCAAGTTAGTGCTTCGTTGTGAGACCACGCAATTTGATTTTCTGCCGTTTGATCTTTTCTTCAGAAAACAAAGAAATAACCCTCCCAATCTCCCTTCTTACTTTTATAGCACTAACCTTAGGGGCAGCCTTAAA
>WUQG02058613.1:0-10071 GCA_011317285.2 Androctonus mauritanicus | reverse complement strand
CCGTTTGCCAAATACTCTAGATAAAAAAAATTTCAAGTTCTTGGGCAACTCCAGTACAAAGATATGGAGGTGTGAAAGTACCAAGTTGCTTCCAGAAAAGGATGGTACGGCCGTGCTGCTTGACTTGGCGGTGGCACTGCCGTGCCTCCAGATATAGAGCTACCATCTGTGTACCTTAACAACCCGTATAAGTGAGACATATAGATGCCCCACATTGCCCAGCATTGTGTCTCACACCACTTTTAGGAGGAAGGAAGCAACACAGGGCTCTCATCATTAATGGTGTTCTTATGGTGCACACTCCTTTCTAAATCAATAGCTTCAAAGGTGGTAAGGCCTCTAGGACTATTTACATGTCTTATTAAATGTTTATTAATTATTATTTAGATGTATAGACTTAATAAAATGATCAATTCTATTAAATCTATACATCTAGTCAGATTTTTTTTAATTTATTAATATTTACTTTATATTGGATAGGCATAAATTGTAAAAGTAAATACAAAGTGCAGGGGGTCCCCAACTTATGATGATCCATATTTATGGCTATGATTATTCATAAAGACTGCCATAAATGATTTTTCAGTAATGGTAGCCAATCAGTTGGGTGGTTGAGATGTCACTAGATTGGAAGTGTGATACGGTACAATATTTGTTTTTAATTTTGGATCTCGTATCTCCAGATTTTTTAAGTGTCCATGCTTGACTCATTAGACCTAATTCTAAATGTATAGAAGTGTGGAATTTGGATTCAGTGTTTCTAAAAAATGTTTGATGAATCTGGTCTAGGCATCAATTTACCTACTGTGAAGTTCTTTTGATTCTACCACAGATATGGGCTGTTTGTAGCAGGGTATGGAATAGATAGCATTATGTAGTAGTCAGCCAATAATTCAGAAGTGGCATTAAAAATAATTTCTTATATTTGCTAGAAACTTGATTAGATTAGCTTGAATTAAGCTGCTATCAGTTACATTTGCCAGTGACCACTTTTAGAGCCTCCATAGACTGTCCAATATCTATGGTGGAATTAACCAAAAAGTTGAAGGATAGAATTCAACAAGCTTGGTTAGGCCTGAAATCTTTCTGCATATCTATTAAAAATATAAGAAGAAATCTTGAAAGAGTAGAGAATAAAAAAAAATTGTATACAAAAATATTCCAATTAATTAGGAATGATAAACCAAATATCAAACAAGAAAAGAAACAGAGCTTCCATAAAATTCCTATATTTAATATGAATAATAGAAATGAAATATACATAGGATATATACCAAGAGAAATTTTAAAATAAAAAAAAACCAAACATTAAAGGGATACTGAATGCAAAACTAGCAACAGCCATCAATAAAAAAAGCCTATGAGAATGATGATATTAATTGAACAATACATAAATGATACAAACTGTGAAAAAGGAGAATGTAGATTTATAGCTAAATCATTAAATAGAAAAAAAAATTTTATCATATAAATTTCCAGGACTGAAAATGTTTCTAGACTTACTTTATGGAAATTTGAATTATGGAATAAATATGGTAAGGAGGATTGAAATATCTTATGAATATTCATAATTATTTAACCTTACTATTTTTCATACTCACAAATCTTATCCATAATAGTTATTTTGTTAATTTTATTTATATTCATGATACAATTCCTTTATGAATTATATTAATAAACTATAACTTTGTTTAATATTTTTAGACAAAGAAAAAATTTAATTCAAATTCATATAATTTATGTAGTTATATTGGAAAGCATGCCCATTATGTAATTTGAATTATTTTTAATTATTCTGTTTTAACTGAAGATTGAAAATGCCAAATGGAAAGGATGAAAATGTTGTTTATATTATAAAAAAAAATTAGTTAGCCTATGAATGTAGTTTGTTTTTATAAGTGATCATTATACAAAAGATGAATTTTTATGATGGTAATTATCTTTCATAATAATTTATATATTATTTTTGAAGAAATTTTTTAAGAATTTTATTTAAAAAAATGCAGTCTTTTTTTTTAATAAAAAGGGACAATAAAAGTTATTTTTTCTTGTTTAAAATTTTTTCATGCTTATTATAAATATAGTTTACATGGAATAAAATCAAATTAAACGATGAAAAGTTGCGTATTCATTCTGATCTGTTTATCTTGATTATTTATGTAAACATTGCAATTCCTGATCTACTTTGTGACCAAGTCAGTTGGTATGCAAGAAATCACATTTCTGATTATGAAATTATTTAAAAGAAAATGTATTTTTAAGGCATTTGATTCACAAATTAAATGAATTCATTACTACAATGGAACAGCTATTTCAATAGATATGGAAATGCTGTTTAATACACTTCTGTTTATATAACTCACTGTTGCTTCCCAAAAAAAATCATATATACATACAACATTTACATTGAATGCAAATTGATGAATAAATGCTATTTACTTGCATGTAATAATTTCAGTTAAAATTTTTAAAACTGTTTGATCAATGAAAACTTGAATATTTTAAAATTACCATTTACTTTTGAAATATCTTGTATATCTGAATTCAGATTTCTCAGATATATTATGTGCACATATTTGGAATTGATGATTGACAATTAATTCTTCCAATCTTTTTTAATAGTTTATTTGATTATATAAACTTAATTATTTCCTTGCTTTTGTAGATATTTTTGTTTCTTAAGATGATTATTTTGATATATATAGAAGTTCCCAACTTATGATGGGTTATGGTAGCAATCTATACTTATGAAGATTATTATTTACAATGAAACTGTACTCAGGATGGCCACTGTCAATAATTTTGCAATAATGGTAGACAGTTGACCAAATGATTGAGTAATCACCAAGATTAAAAGTATACTATGCTTCCACTATGGGATATTCATATTAATTCTGGGTTTCATACCTTCAAATTTTTTAGATATATATATAAGCTTGGTCCATTCAACTCCCATCCTATACCTATTGCCCATTGTTATCAGAGATATGGGCAAGCTGTGGTGACCCATTGAGATGCTCAACTACTAAATATCTAATAAGAAGAAAAGTAGCACATAATACAAAAGCAAAAATGGCAGCCATGGTAGTCTTTTTTTTTTTTTTTTTATAAAAGTTTATATGATTTTGTTTTAATTTCAAAAATATTTCTTGAAATGTCTGCAATGAAATCACATATAATAAAGTAATTTACTTATCCGAAGGGCCTGGCCTAGAATGGAATTCGGATCATGTGCCTTGATAAATATTTTAATGGATCTAGTCTAGGTGTTGGCCCATCTATGATAAAAGACAGACTTTAGATATTGACAATTCATAGTTTGGCCTAGAATGAATGCCATTATAAAATAATTAACTAATGATTGGGAATGTTTCAATGAAAAACTATAAAATACTCTGCCTAAATTTACAAGTATGTAGTAACAGTACTAAGGCAGGGAAATTGGAAGTGTGTGTTGAACAACAATACACAAGTACTAAAAGTTTTTAAGAAACGCTTTCAATCTTTATTAGATCCTCTTCGGCTTTTAACAATCAAACATGTTCGATTGTTAAAAACTGAAGTGGATCTAATAAAGAAACAAAAGCACTTCTTAAAAACTTTTAGTACTTGTGTATCATTGTTCAATGCACACTTCCAATTTCCCTGCCTTAGTTCTGTTACTATATGATTGGGAATGAATGTTAAAAAAAAAATAATTGCTTATTTTTGCTAAAAAGTTAGATTACATTTGAATTAAGCTGCCAAATCATACTAGATACTTTTGGCATTGGTCATTCTTAGAATCTTCCACAGGCTGGCTAATGACCATGATAGAATCAACTGGAAGATTGAAGAATGATGATGGGATTCAGCAAGCCTCGCCAGATTTGGATCCTATCCGTAAAATGAATGTGAATTTGGATCCTCCAAGGTAATAAATGATTGCTTTTCCATGTGACCATCTGACTGATATTAGAAACTTAGACCCACAAAAATAATTAAATAGTCCATCCTTGTTTTACCTACATAAAATACTACTGGTAGGCACAAGATACACATTTTCCTCATTTTAAATAATAAATAGCATTTTTTTCAATACTAATAATGTAATATACACTATTAGTTTTTAAAAGCAGTGAATATTCTGAGTTCTGGTAGAACACAAGTAGTTCTTGACTTACAACAACAGCATTGACCAAAAAAAATCAATGAATATGATTTGTAAAGTTCAATAGCATAATGCGACCATAATGAAAGTCATAAAAATTTCCATTCAGACTATAACAGCAGAATTCTTAGAAATTGTGACCAGAAAAGAGATTTGTTCATTAATTATGACCACTTGTACTTGTAATAAATTTTGTGATTGGTCGATGCAATTCCATGAGTTCAAGTCCCTGACCCAATTTCTCATATATAGAAAGCATCTTATTTTGTGTCTGGTTTTTGTAGTTTTGTATTCTTTATGCTTATTAAGATAATGTATAGTGTCCTAGTAAATATTAGTAGTGAGAAATCCATAAATTTTGGCCATTTACAACTTATGTCCATTCAAATTTACAATGGTGAGGTTTGGGTCATAAGTCAAGAACTACCTGTATATCTGTTTATAACATTGTGCCTATAGAAAATTCATATTATAACATTATATATGGAAAATTGTGTTTGAGTTATGATGGATTTAAACTATGATTGAAATTTTTGAACATTACTCTGTCATAAGTCAGTGATATGACAGAGTATATGGAATTTTGTTGAAAATCAAAATATTTGAAATATAGCATTTTTAAAAGATTTTCCAAATGTTAAAAAATTATGTAATAAGTTAGTACATATTTGTCTTAATTCATATTTTTATTAATGAACATTTTTTGTATATTTTCAATTAATTAGATATTTTAAATTAAATTTATCAGTTTAAATAGGAAAAATAAATATATTATTTTACTAAGGATTTAAATTGTTGTGAAAGTTTATGCTACTGCTCATTGTGCTGTTTATTTAAATCCTTAGTATTTGATGCGAAAAAAGAAGCAGTTATGGAGTTCAATGATATAATATTATAAATAATCACTATTTAAAGTGCTTATTTTAAAAATGATTTAAATCAAACTAAATAAAAATTGAATTTATTATTTTATGAATTAAGTTTGATATTCATAAAATTAATAAAATATAACAAATTTATTTTTATGTATATCTGAACTTCGTAATTAACCTAGATTCACTTTCATAATTTCACTTCCATCACATTCAAACTAAGTAGTTAATAATATGACTTATTATTGTAAAATCTAAATAAAAAAAACCAGCAAGCACTTTCAGTAAAATAAATTATTTAATTGAAAAACGTTTTTAGCTAATCACATAGGCTACTTTAGTTAAAGTATAGTAGTTTGACTGAAGCCATGTGGTTTGCAAAAAATGTAATTTCAGTAAGATAAATTATTTAATTGAAGTCTTGTTGGTTCATTTTATTGAGGGATACATTTAATAATTTAATTAACAAATTTATTCCCACACTTTAAACAATATTCTTTTTTTAATGGAAATTAGATTCTCTAGCATGTTTATAAATTCTTCCCTGAAAAACACTAATTTTCATATTTATTACTTCTAATCATTTTTCATATTTATAATAATTAAATTTTAAGAATAATATTTTTTGATGATTCAGTTGAAATGTCATTCTCTAAAATATGACTAGCTCTTTTGATTTCATTTGTATTATTATTAATAATTGATTGAACATTTTATTATAATTTTAAGTCATATAATAATTGGTATAGAATTATGAATTATATTTATTTTCAGCAACAACGTTTACAGTTAGAAAGATTAAAAAATGAATTTCAAGAAATAGTGAAGAGATACAGTTCTCTGCAAGGAGTAAGCATATTAACTTTTTTCATTGAAATTCAATAAAAATAAGAGAGTGAATTTTTCTTTAATGAGATATGAATTAATTAAATATTATTTTAGATAAATATACTTATTTCTTATAGTTACACAATAAGTAATTCCTGGAAATGATTGTGTAATTTAAAAATACATTTTAAAAAATACTAATTTTATGTATTTCAATGTAAAGCATTTTTGAAAATTCCTGCACTTAAGTTGTTCTTTGTCTCTCCCACTTGAAGCATGTGCCATTCTCCAAAACAGCCATAAGTTATTCACTATTGGAATTTTCTTTTGATCCAATCTGCACAGGCATCTCTTTGTGACTACTATTGGTTACCTCATCCTAAAACAACCTAGAACTGTTAATAAAGAATGAGAAAAAGACATAAGAAAGTAAAAAAATATGCATAAATGTATTATTGTGTGTGTACATAATGACGCATAAGAAGAAGGATCATATCAATGCTACAAAAGAATAAAGCAGCATTTTCAGATCATTGTTAACTATTTTACATAATGCTTTCTTTGGATTCTGATCATGTATAACTATTATCCTATACTTATTATGCTTGTGTGATAATGGCTTGATTCATTTGTCATTATGCAATTTTTACATGAAAAGCATAAACAAATTTCTATTTACTGCCATTTCATTTGTATTACATACTGGCATAATGAAGTTGCATATAAAACTTTTTATTATTTAAGTATTATTATTTATTATTATACTTATAATCGCTTACTATATTAATATTATTGTTTTAATTTTTAATTATTTTAAAATGCTATAAGCTCATACATTCTGATGTTTAAATTGACGTTCAATATCTAACAATCTTTTGTAAACTTACTGAAGATAGTTTATTAAAGCTGAAAGTACATTAATTCTTTAATAAATTAAGTTTTTCATTTAATTTATTAAAGAATTAGCACTTCATTCATTTATAAACAAATTTTATGTCTATCTTGTAAATTCAGTATTTGAATTTGCAATTTGTCTAGAGATGATGATAATTTTTTTTCTAAATCACATCTCTGACAAGTGGGATATATTCATCAAATGTATCTGAGAAAACATAAATTGAAATGCATAAAACAAGAATTAGGTATATTATAAATTAAGTAGAATATAAAAATACTATAGATAAGATATGAAATGAACAGATATAAGCCTTTTTTAGCCTATATCTGTTCATTTTTTTTGTAATATCACAGAATAATTGCCAAAATTTGCTAGTGAAAGCATATTTAGATTGCATTCTGTATATTAAATAATAATACAAAATATCACTCTAAAATAAACAGTATACTAATGATGGGCAGAAAATAATTTTTTATAATTTTAATTAATTATAAAATCAGAGATTATTTTTTATTCTCTAGAACAATTTTTAGCTTCATTAATTAGTATATTATATTCTAAATTTTTAGAATATAGAATATTATGTTGTTTCTATTATTTGCTCAAAAAATATTTTATTTTACAATACAAATATTATTCTGAGCCAGCTTAACATACACATGAGATGAATTAGATTACTAATTTGTATAAGAATATATGCAGAACTGAAGAAACTTTAAGTTTTTGAAGTAGTGCCATATTAATGGCATATAACCCATGGTCACACGATATATAACTTTTATAGTTGGTAGCATTATTAACAGATTCATCTCTGTATTGTATCAGATTGCTTTTATGTTGACCAAAAAATAGTATATGAACTATGAGTAATTTGAACTTGAAATATGTAGACTGTCTTATTGCATCCAAATAAACACTAATTCAATCTTAAATGTAGACCTGGATTCTTATAGTGGAAAGCCATACTACTTCCAATAATTTACAGTGAAGGAAAGTTCAGCCTTATCAAAGTGTGCTCACTTCAACTTGGAAGATTTATGACAATTGTGAGTCCAATATATCAATTTTTCCAAAAAATAGCTGAACCCAACTTATTGAATCCTATTCATCTTTTGGTTGATCCCACTTTGGATATAGGCAATTCTTGGCTATATGGTTGGATAGTTCTGCTGTTTAGTAACTTCAAGAACAACAAAAAATAAGAAGACTTCTTCACAAATATAGGCAGCCAATTATGGACATGAAATACATTGCTGTTTAGTATTCGGTAAAATTGAAATAAGTGTAAAATTCAATATGAAGAAAGGACATTAAAAAGATTTTTGGAAGGCTTTCAATATCTTATATGCAGTGAGAATTATAAGGGATTCATGGAAAGATGTTACTGATAAAACAATGAAGGATATTGAAAAAATTTGACTGTATTTCTTTCTAGGTAACAAAGAAAGCTCAAATATTATGACGACAAATTTCATTCTGAAGTTTTTTCTAAGTGCTGAATTCTCATGAGGAAGAACTCAAACTTGATAATCTTATTGAAATTCAGAAAAAATAACTTTTACTTACAGTTTTAGCTCTTTAAGCAGGACTAATATTTCTCCTAAATTTTTTATTAGACTATAGCACTTTCAGCTTTTTCAAGCTCTCATCAGTAGTCGTATTCTAAACTTTTTGTTCTATTATGTGTTCCTTTTTACTGTTCCTTGTGACTTTTCTTTAAAGTCAATTTATACTATTTAACTGTCTATATTATTTTTGTTTTTGTCTCCTTTATAAATAATATGGTCTTTTCTTCAATTTTTAGGTGCTATGTTTTTGTACTGTTTTTTGGTTTTAGTTTTTTATTATGTTTTTGTTTTTCTCTATCTTTTTTACACGCGTATTCCCATGCTGTGCTTATTCTCTGCAGTTCATTGAAGTTTATAACGTGTTCCCCTCTTAACCTTCTGGCCAGAACTTCTACCACCTCCGCAGTTCTAATCTGTTCTAGGTCCATTATTATGTTAATGTTCTGCATTTCATCCCATTTTGGTATCACCTCATATGCGTTAAGCCTTTGCGCTAGAGCTGTTTAAAAATTAGAATACAACTACTGATGAGAGCTTGAAAAAGCTGAAAGTACTATAGTCTAATAAAAAATTTAGGAGAAATATTAGCCCTGCTTAAAGAGCTAAAACTGTAAGTATGTGAGTTACATTGACAACTTATTGATGATATCAATATTGTATGAATGGTCATAAGTTAAGGACTACACATATTAAAAAAAATTGATTTTTTTGATATTAAGTAAAGAGTGAAGTTGAGAAGAAAATATTATTGACCTTTGAGGGAAATAGAGGAGTGCAACATTATCAAAAAGAACAAAATAGGCATGTCAAATAAAAAATAAAAAGATTATTTGCTAAAAAAATGACCAATGCAATTTCTGTTTGTTTTTGAGTAAAAAAACAGTTTCTTTTAATTAAATAAAATAAAAAAATAAATGAAAATAAAGATGTTTTCTTATAAAACACTTTTTTAAAACCTTTTTGTCACAATGAAAAATATTTTTATAAAAGGAAAATAAAATGTTCTTATTCATTTATATTCAGATTTATTAAAAATTGAAATCTATTTACAAAATTTGAGAAAGCACAGTATAAGAAAGATATGCCCTTAAAATTTTTAGGATATCTTAAAAAAAAAGAAAGAAAGAAAGATAAAAAATATTGCAATCTACCTAAATATAAAAATTTTTTTATAAAATTTTGATTATTAATTGTCATGAGAAATTTATATTCAATGAAATGCATCATGAAAATATTAATTAAATAACTACTTACCATCCAAAGCTTTCTCATGATCATTTTGATTGATGTATAAATAGGCAGGACATTCTGGACAGAAAGGTAACAGAATAAGACCAACTGTCACTGCTGTACTGTATAATGACAGTAATACAGGCCACATAGCTTTCGTACCTGTAAATAATAAAGCAAATAAAATTGAAAATATATAAAAATATAGTAAATTAAAACGCTAAAAATTTATGAAATATAAGAATGCAATAAACAATGATATTAAATTAAAAAGATTTAATAGTATATATTATTTATAAACTAATTACACAAAAAGCAAATACTTTCAGTCTCAAAACAGAGACCACCTTCAAGTTGAACAATGAACCAAAATGAAAAATGTTATATTCTAAGAAAGCTCTTTCCTGCTTAAGTTTAATTATTAAGAAGAAAATTATAAACAGGATGAAAAATAAAAAGATAGATACATAAAAGACTATTATTAGAGAGAATTATTTGAATCCAAATTCTTCTTCCCATTAACTC
>WUQG02058602.1:0-10071 GCA_011317285.2 Androctonus mauritanicus | reverse complement strand
TTTTATACCTGAAGATGGCGGGTGACAACCGCCGAAAGCATTTGTACAAAATAAAAACTGTTTAACCATTGGATTACTGCCAACGAGTGCTTATTATTAGGAGTCTTAGAATAATTTTGATACTAAGAATTAAGGCAGTTTAAGCTACACGAATGAGTATGTATTTATATGAATGACTGTTTTGTTTATTATAAGGGATTTATAATAATTTATAAATTACTATAAATCCTGTATTAATATTTATTTATAATATTTATAAATAATTATTATAGTTTTGTTTATCATAAATAATTTGAAAAACTTGTTGTTGTTTCTAATGTATTTTATATCAAACTATAATTTAAACCAGTGTTTCTCAAACTTTTTTAGTGTACCACCTACTTTTTAGAAAAAATTGAATGCTCAACACTCCCCAGGAAACCCACATCTATATTTTTTACAAAAATATATAAGAAAATAAAACAGTAATGTTGAAGTTGGGTTACTTGTATATTAATAAAATTAACAGTAAATACATAGTCATATTTAATTAAACTACATAGAGGACGAGAATACAAATTAAACAAGTAACAAAAAAGTTCAATGAGAAGGATGAGCCTGACGAGCTTGTACTAATTTATTAATATTTGACTCAATTTTTGTTAACAATATTATCAAATCTCCACAATTAGTTATCTGCAGCCGATATTTTTTCTTAATTGTTAGAGTTGTTACTTCACTGAACCCGCATTTCGCTAAATAAGTCAAAGAGAAGTCAAAGTCAATATGAGAAATTTTTGTACAATATTCCATAAGCCAGGATAAAGTTCATGTATCTACTTCTGCAACCAAAACTGAAATTCAAAGTTTATGCATTGAAAACTAGCTTATAAGGGGAATTGAAAAATATAATGTTCTTGTTGTTTTAAAATGAACTGTACTTAAGAAATTAAAGTAAGTTTCACTTCTCTAATGTGTGGCATAAAATACAAAGTTTTTAACATAGTTACTTGAAAAAACCTAATTATAAGACATTAAATTTAACTTATCAATTTTGTTTCAAGTTGCAGCTCTATAAAAACACTATGTATATAAGATGTATAGTAATCTTAAAAACTTTTTATAATTCATTCATTCATTCAATTATTTCTTCCACTGCCCACTGATTTTTATATATCACTTTGAGCTTCAAACATCCCCTTAGATTAGTCCAATGCCTACTGGGTGCAGCACTGCCCATTTTGAGAACCACTGATTTAAACCATAATGATGTCTTCAAACAATAAACAAAAAATATCTGATAAAAATGGAGTATTTCAAAATAACTGTGAAGAGGAATATTTTGTTGTGTTGAATAAAAAACGGTTCAGCAATGTGTTTGATTTATCAAGAAAGTATCATTTTAAAAAAATATAACATTGATCATCGTATATAATGAAACATAAATCATTTAATGACACTTTTACTCATGGGCCTTTAATAAGATGTGAAAAATTAGTTTTCTTTGAGAAATCATTGCAACAATAACAAAGTGTGTTGTGCTGATCACTGATATAACATGTTGCAGCCACTTAATATAGCAAACAAATGTATGTGGCAAAGACAAAGTCCTTTGACTTTCATTAAGAGTCTTTTGGATTTGACTGGTAGCCTGATTCTAGCAATTGACATTGGTAAGACTCCGTTTATCGTACATTCTTTTAGGAATGTTAATGTTTCTTCGGCCTTCACTTTTTTGTATGCTATTTTTCTATATTCTTTCCTTGTTGAAAACAAAGGCTGGCTCAGCTCGGTTACGTCATCCATTCTAATTTGGCCCAGTGGGAAAAAAGATTGAGTATAACTGAGCTAGACAGTTCTCAACTTACATAGATCTGATTTTCCTAGATCTATGCTTACATAGAGTTATTTTTAGATAATGACTGGGCTTAAAGATTCTTCCAGAGAAACTGGAGGTATAGGATTCCAGACCTCTAAGATGGTAAACTACTGCTTTATTGTATGACTTGTGTGCTTATTCTTTAATATAACTATTTTTAGTGTTACAGTACTAGTGTATCACAATGATATATCTTGTATGCTCCAACATGCATATATTTTGACTTATATATGGTTTTGCAAATGATCCACCTATGTAAGGGATTGCCTGTAATTTGTAAATTTAAATCATTTAGAAGATATTATTTTTAAAAATATTAACTTTTGTTTTGTTAATTAAAAATCATATAAATACTTCATAATTACAAACCACTTTTAAATATATAAATATCCAATTTAAAAACTTTTGCTTGTATAAAAACACAATTTTATTTTTAAATTATTAAAAATTTTAAAAAAATTGTACAAAATTTTAAAATATTACGATAGAACTAATAATAAATGTATTGTAAAACAATAAATAATTTAACATATTAGTTCACTGTTTCAACATGTCAGAGCTTTTATCAAAAATATTTGTCTTATCATCAAAAATTTATTTCAGAAACTCAATAAGATTATAGATGATGCAGGCTTGCACATTTCAATTTTGTAATCATTGATTTATGACAAGGGATATTCAATTTGATTATATTTAATTCAAAAAATGAAGTCTGGTGTTTCCATCTCATAAGATTTTTTTGATAAATCAATAACATTTTGTCTATTTTATATATGTTTGTTAACTGCAATAGTTAAAACATAGTTAGAAATATAATAAATAACTGCTAATTTAATATTAAACTTTTACGTACATCTCATTTTAGTGTAGTTATTGTCTTTTTGTGAAAGTTTGCCATCATCCCTACCTTCAATGTACAGACTCTGGTACCTCTCTTATTACATTAAGTAATAATCTGCAGGCATATTGATATTCTGTTTTCTTTGATATTTTCTCTTTATTTTTCTTTAGTCTTGATGAAATTTTTCACGTTGCTCAGTACACTTATATCCAAGATTTTTGGGAAAGAATTCAAAATGAGTTTAGATAGTTTAGTTTCAGCTCATGTTGCAACCATGAGTCGAAAGTTGTCTAAATACATTTAGATTTTATTTACAATATTTTGGTAATCTGAATCCTTCTCATTTCCAATTTCATTACATCTCTGAAAGCTTCTATACTATTTTTTCATCATCTTCCATAGTACTTTCAAATTCAACATCCAATTGAAGTTGTTTGATATTGTAACTTGTAAATATTCAAATCTTTGCATTTAATTTTGGTAATTGCTGGGAATTTGTCATATATATACTCAAAACACTGTAACTATAACTAAAAATAGCATTCTTTGCAGTTGAGATTAATTTTATCTTGAAATAGCTAACAGTTTCTGTTAGCTATTTCAAGATAAAATTAATCGTTGCCATCTTCAATCAACTGAATCAATCGTTGCCATCAGGCTACGATTGATTCAGTTCAGATCTTATCAATCGTTGCCATCTTCAGGCTACATAGAGAATCAAAGAAAGATATGTTAGTTACTTCATAATAAAATTAATCTCAACTGTGAAGAGTGCTATTTTTAGTTATAATTTTAAGAGTAAAAGCAGTAAATAGAACACTATGTCTAATTTCAAAACACTATTTATATAAAGTTTTGACAAATTGCTTCATCAAACTCAATTGATAAGATGACATAGAAGTATCTTTGATGGATTGATACACAAGTCCAATGTTAATACATTCTTGAATGCTTTAGAATAATAAAGAAAACTATTACAGCAGTTTGATTATAAAATTCTAAAAATTTTGTTTATAAATCTTGGTACTCTAAATGCATTTCATTAATATATATAAAATTATGCTTGAAACATAAGGCAATTTTGTGAAAAGTTTTATGGAATGGAAAAATTTAAACTTTATTTTTGAATTTACTCTGAATAAATGCATTAAAAAATAAAAATTTGCTTCAGTGAAATCATTAAAGATTAGTATAATTATATGAAATAATCAAAAATGAATAGTATGTAATATCCACAGTCAATAACAGCACTATTAGCAAGTTTTCAATAACATTTAATAGAGTATTGATAAGGTTTTACGAAAAGTGATGAAGTCTACAGATAGCAGATTAATAAAGAAAAGAGGGAATACTATCTTTCAGTTATTACGTAACGATAAAGATCCAATTGAAAAAGGAAGGAGGGCTGGAATATATACTATCCCGTTGTATGATAACGATGACGAGACCACCCAATATTACGTTGGCAGTACGAAAAGAGGTTTAGATGTGAGGTTGAGAGAGCACAAAGGAAATATAAGGAATGGAAGACTCACAACGGCACTTGCTCTTAGGGTCTATGAGGCGGACGTAGAGGTGAAATGGGACCAGGCTAACATTATAAAAATGCTACAAGACACGGCGGGGATCAATACCATCGAAAGTATTCAAATTGAGAGGATGCGGATGAATAAAGATGATATCAATACGAATGATTATTTATAAAAAAAACTTTTTTGATTCTGTGCAATTGTTTTTTTTTTGTGTCATATCAAAAGTGGAAAACAAAAAGAAACATTTTTGGCATATTTTGCTTTTTTATTAAGGTAAGCATGCTGTTTAAGCAAGAATAAAGTTATGTGAAATGTATGGAGATGTGTTAACAGAATGCCAGTGCCAAAATTGGTTTGCAAAATTTTGTTCTGACAATTTAGATATTAAAGATGCACCATGTTCTGGAAGGCCAGTTGAAGCTGATGAAGACAAATTAAAGGCATTGGTTGAAACAAACTACTGAATAACAACACGAGAAATTGCTATGATATTGAATTTGTCAAATTTGACCACTCATGACCATATGAAACGACTTAGTTTCATTTCAGACTTCGATATTTGGGTTCCACACATTCTCAAGGAAAAAGATTTGCTCCATCACATTGACATCTGTGATTTACTGCTCAAATGTCAAGAAAATGATCCGTTTCTGAAGTGAATTGTAACTGGTGATGAAAAATGGATTGTTTACAACAATGTTGAAAGCAAGAAATCATGGAGCAGAAGATATAAGCCAGCTCAAAGCACTTTGAAACTGCAGATATTCATAAAAAAAAGTGATGCTCTCTGGTAGGATTTCAAGGGAATTATTTTTTTGAACTTCTACCAGACAATTCCACAATTAATTCACAAGTGAATTGCCACCAATTGGACAAATTGAATGATTCCATCAAACAGAAGAGGTTAGAATTGATTAACAGAAAAGGTGTAGTTTTTCACAATGATAATACCCAACCTCATACAAGTTTGATGACTCGCCAGAAGCTGTTGCAGCTTGGATGGGATGTGTAACCGCACCCACCATATTCACCATATCTGGTACCCTCCAATTATTACTTGTTCTGGTCTTTATAAAATTCTTTAAACGGTAAAACATTTAGTTCAATTAAGGATGTCAAAAATCGCTTGGTTCAGTTTTTTGCAAGCAAAGATCAAAAGTTCTATGAGCATGGAATCATGCTACTACTAGAAAGATGGCAAAATGTGTTTGACCAAAAAAGTCAATATATAACTGAATAAAATATTTATATACTATAAAAATATTGTTGTTCATTTTCATGAAAAAAAAAAATTACTTTCCAAATAACCCTATATATCAATGTTGGATGATCAAAAGTATAAGCAAATAAATTAATCTAATACTTGCCAAATTTTATCCCTTGATATATCTAATGGAAATTTTTAATCATTTGAAATAATTTAAACTAATTTTAGTGCCATCTTGTAATTAAAATATTTATTAATGATTAAATCAAAGAGTTACACCATCTATGAATTAATAATTAAACTCAAATTTTTAACTAATTTATCTGAAGAAATATCTATTTTGGCCCAGGGACCTTTGGCTTACTGTCCCAACGTCTTTCCGCTAGAACCACCGAGGCCACCTAGCAGATTGAATCTTCAGATAGTTTTATTATTAAAAATTATTAAAATGTATTAAATTAAAAACATCAATGTATTAAAACTTTGATGTTTTTTTCTTCTATTCATTAACATACCATTTCTTTCATATGCAAGAATGTCATATGTATGATTTATTTGTGAATAACATAAAATATGCAATTATTTTTGAAAAACAGTAAATATTCATTAACCTCCAAAATATGCATTTATAACTTCTAAATTAAGAGTTCTACTATCTTCAACTTTTCATATTTTAAGTGTTTAATATTATCATTTTTCCCTAAATTAATGAATATAATTTAGGGAAAAATAATAATCATAAAACATTAACCTACTTCTGTTTACTATATTCATAATTACTAATTTGACAAGATAAAATTCTGTCTATTAAACACTTACCAGTTCACATAAAAGTATTTTTGGCCAATTTCAACCATCATTAAAAATATTTCAAAAACTTTTAAATTGTAACAACATATAGAACAGCTGATTTGTTCCAGAAGAAATTTGAACATTCATTGTTATGGCAATGTATTAGTATACAATATTTGGTTTTATCATTATTTATAACTTTAATGAAACAACATTTTAGCTAGTTTAAATTTAAGTTTATAAATTAACAAGTTTCTTAATAATTTAAAATTGCATATAAACTAGTTAAAATTAAGTTAGTAACCTAATAAATTAGATAACTTAGTTTCAATAGAATTATAATGTTAAAACCATATACTGCAGACTAATATGCTACCATAACAATGAATGTTCAAATTTCTTCTGGAATGAGCCAATTATAGTGATTTAATTTCTTCTAGAGTGGTCAATTATAGTTTCTGGAATGAGCCAATTATTCTGTGTGTTGTTACAATTTTTTCAATGATTGTAATTGATGAAGATCAAAACAGGCCAAAAGTACTTTTATGTGAACTGTGTAAGTGTTTAATAAACAGAATTTTATCCCCTGCTTTAAGGCTGATTAAGTAATCAAGAAAAAAATGTTTTTCATAAAGTTCCAAGTATTACTTATAATCCTCTCTAAAGAATTCTGTATAATATTTACAAAATTCTACGAGCTGGAATTAAAAGTATCCAGTGAAAAGTTGACACAGTTGAGTATCATCAATTAAAAAGCAAAAAACAATACTGATTTATATTTCTACCAAATTTAATTCATTATTTAATGCAATCATGTATTATATATATTAGATAATAATTACAAAAATATTTTAATATTGAGATTTAGTTATGCTTTATGAAATCAACAAAACTGGAATTTATAATTATTGAGCCAAAACAATCTAAATGGCTTGTAAATGGTTAATTTAAAATACCATTAATTAATTAATTAATTAATGGTGTATCCATTGAGATCTTGTGACTGCACATTCAGACTAAGTAGGAGTCTTTTATTGGTCCAATATTAATCATTATAACTTATCTAAAGTAGAAATTCAACAAAGTCCTGGTATTTTAGTTATTGTAACCCTTGAGGCATTAATTTGAAGATCTTCAGTTTGATTCTGGATAAGCACAAATTTTTATTTTGATAATTATCTAAATTAGAATTAAATTATCAATTATTAGATGGTAAATATTAGATTAAAATTATAGTTTATTTTAAATTATTCTATTAGAGATCATTTGCATTAAATTTATATTTACACAAAATTAATAACAGAGTATTGATAAATCAAAACCTTATCATAAAATTATTCATCATTAAAATTAATTTTTTTTCCAAGAATATTGATGGATTGGTCATTAATTACAAAATAATAACTTGGTTGTGAGGTATAAATGACATAAGTTCTAATATGTCTAAAACAAAAATGTGCAAAATGTTCAAAAGTTTATTCTTTTAATAGATTTATTTTGATTCATATTCAATTACAAAGAAATATTTTTCAAATTTTAGTACTTTTCAATTTATGTTTGGATAATCATAATATTTGTAAAGAATAAAACAATCATTTCTTATGCCATTCAATGATTATTAAATAAAATTTATCTTACCTTTTAATGAAAACAATGATTTCTCTAAACTAATGACATTGTCTTGTTTTTGCATAGCAGATTGTAGAAACGTTTGAGAATGAGTATTCCATAATTGGAGTATGTAGCTAAAAATGTTACTTGTGAGCTAAAAAATAAAAAATATTACAATTTTATCAATAATACTTATTAAATGATGATTATTTTTTATAATAATTTTATCATTTTTAACAACCAAAAAAACTTTTATTATGAAAACATCTATAATAAATGTTAATTTTTAACACAAACTCTAGTTTGCAGAAACTGATGTATTCAATCTTGAAAATTTTGGCATGTAATACTGAAGTAACTACTGTTTCAGAATCACAAACTTTTTTTAATAATTACGGTAAAAAACAAAACAGCATTTTATCTCTTTATATACTTACTTAGATGTAAGAAGGATATATTTAAAATGTATTAATCAAAATATTGATAATGCTATATATTTAAAATAAAATCTTAAAAATTTTTTAACAACAAATAATTTTTAAATAAATGAGGAAAATGAGAGTCCACCAAAAATAAAATTGGGAGTATATAAAACACCACTAACAAATTCAGATCTTGATAAAGAAGAGTGCTACATCCAGAAGCTTTTAAGCTAACTTAAGAGAGTGAAGAGATACTATATAATTAGATAGTAGCATGACTACATTAGGAAAAGCATGACACAGCATAACATTAATATTAATTGGAATAAATGGAAAATATTTATTAATCAAGTATGTTTTGGTTAATAAACATGTTATTAATCAAAACACACAGATGCAGATACTGAAAATCTGATCATGGCTAATAGATACACACAATGCCTAATTATTATTTGGCTGGATAATATATGAATATAATAAGCCATATATATAATAATCTAATAATCTATAACTACAATACAAAAACAAGCTCTATAAGAAAAGAAAAACTTTTTTATTACGGTATAAAGAGAGAAACTTTTTTACTACGGTAAAACTTTTTTACCATAGTAAAAAAGTTTTTTCTTTGCTTATAGAGCTTGTTTTTGTGTCATATATAAAGCAAAGTAGTTCTGAAACTATAAGGTATTCTATAACTATTCCTAATAGATAAATACAGTAATTTCATATCTTCTATAAATAATATTTATAGAATAGTAATACTGCATTTTTAAAATTTGAGTATTGTTAAATATTATATCTAATAAATTACATTTCTAGATTTAAATTCTATTTATTATATATAGGTAACACAGTTCACGCTAATATAATTTAAAAATGGAAACCCTCATATAACATAGTACTTCTACAACATTGTTTTTACTTAACAAGTTTAGAAAATTACATCTACTTTCTTACAACACAAAACATTTTCATTAATTCTTGTAAATCCACACTATGGACACACAATATACACATAAAATGCAATCAAAGATGATTGAAATGCAATTTGGCTAGTTTGCCATGAGATGATGACCATATAGGTCTTTGGAAGACAATATGCAGTCTATTTTCGATTTCAATTTGAAATTGAATTAATTTTGAAATTAAGTTAATTGTCAACCATTGAGTATTTTGCATATGTTATTTTGTGTTCCAAATGTTTAGTTCTTGAATAAAAAGTATATTTTTATTCAATAGAGGAATATGAAATAAAAAAATTTTTTATTTGTAAATTTTTTTGGATGTGTTAAGAAATGATTGTTTTGTAGCTGGTTAGATTACAGATTTTGTAAAGAGAGCAGAAGATACACAAACTTTAAATGCAGAAAGAAGTTCAGAAAATGAAGTTGATGTTATTAAAAAGGAAAAAACATTCTCATTTTTAATGAACAGCAGTAAGGAAGATATAATTATTAAATGAATGTTATATAGACTATATGCTTTTTTTCTTTTCTGTTGTATTGTGTGTGTGTGTGTGTGTGTGTGTGTGTGCGTGTGTGTGCGTGTGTGCAAAAGACCCTCCAAAAATATATATCTCCATAATTTCTTACAAGACTGCTTTTTTACACACTTATTATAGCTTCTATATAGCCAAACACATAATGCAGTTGTGGGATTGATCCCACAACTGCATTATGTATTTAGTTATATAGAAGCTATATATATCTGTACCTCGGAGGCATATGACACTATGTCCACTTTTTTTGAAAATTGACTTATCACAATAGTCATGTCCATCTTTCTTCTCTCTTTCTAATGGTATACAG
>WUQG02058591.1:0-10071 GCA_011317285.2 Androctonus mauritanicus | reverse complement strand
TCGGGACTTTGCCCAAACCACTAACAATTTGTCCAAGTTGCACCAAAGCATTGTTAATGTCATCAGAAGGGGAGACGTAGGCCGAAATAAGGTAGTATTTCGTGGTTTGTTTTTGGATATAAACAGTAGTGAAAAACCGACTACAGAACTGTGGAAGAAGCATAACATCAAGCTTCTTGTTTAAAACCACAATACCCGTTTTAACATCAAAGTCCAAAGTGCCGGTAGGATAAGTCAAGTTGTTGCCAAAGAGAACTATCCTATTTTCAACTAAATGGGGCTTCTGGATTGCAAGTAAATCAACACTTTTCTCCAGTGCAAGCTTATACGTCAAAGAAGAAGCCGCCTTACTGCGCTGCAAGTTAATTTGAAAGGTAGTGACACCAGAGTAAGTACAATTGTTCGTGTAATTATCCATGATGTGCAGAAAACAATGAAACAATATAGTCAAAGACAAAGGATCAGAGATAGTCTGTGCGTTAAACAGCTGCTAATTTGATCTTTCTGGTTGTTTGTTGGGCACTCCCAAGCAAAAGCATTGTGGATGGTGTCAAGCCTGTGTCACTCCGGCAGGCTCCTGTTTGCATCCACACAATTACAACATTGATTTATTTTCTCGCTATTGGTACAATCTTGAAACCGGTGTCGGCCCCCGCACTTACTGCATCGCTGTGCCCTGTCACATTTGATTGACATGTGGCCGTAGCCACAACACCTGTAGCACCTGACAACAGGTAAGAAATCATCTACTTTTACTGTAGACCAGGAAATGCAGACCTTTTGCTTCATCAAGAGAATATTTCGTAATCTGGCCGTTGTTGATACTATCACCTGGCGATGACCCTGTATGGTACGTGAGCTGCAAAAGGATCTAATAAATGTGATTTCCTTTAAAAAGTTGTCTTTAGTAATGGAAGAGTTTAGTTCAAAGTTTTGTTTGTACAGTTCCTCAAGGAAGTCTTCGTCTTTAACTGTATCTGGTACATTAATAAAGATAAGCTTTGGGAGTCGTTTATCTGGAACACGTACTATCACTCTAGGAGCCAGGGATTCATTTCTCTCTATAGCTTGTTTCAGAATTTTTCCCTAAGTCTTTAGTAGCAACTTTGATACAAATACCTTGACTGGTTGGATAAACCCCGCCAACCTCCAAGCCAAGGGAAGCCGGATGAAGCCTATTCTTAATTTCCAGTTCCATTTCCCTGACCTCCAGAGCAGGGAAATCCTCTCCCTCCTTGGAGGAGATCCAAACATCCTGAAGTGAATTAGTATTCAGTATTGTTCTTGTTTTCTTTATGGATTCATTAACCAATCTAGTTGTTCTACTAGCAGAAGCGATATTTTTGACAGTATCATTTACCGGCAGGGCAGTCGGGAGAGCACTTAAGACCGAGGCATAGCTTGTCTTACATTGTTCCAATTGTTTCCTTTCATTTCAAATTTCTTTTAAGAGTGAGTGCATCCTGTTAGCAGCAAGGTGCATTTTAATTGTTGCTGACTTAATTTGATCCTTCTCACTATTAGTCATTGAAGCGGATTTGTTGCCTCTGATACGATGAAAATTAGTGATCAGCCCGGCCTCCACCTCCTTGAGAAGCAGTTCCTCAGGCTGATCCGATTTAATCTCATTAGTAATTATCTCAATTGCTGTTTGGAAAGCCTTATCTTCTAGATTATCTTGCTCTTCAGTAGGAACAAGGCCGGAAGAACACTGCGACGCCATAGGCTCATATTTATTCTGAGTCTCGGCCAGAAGGCCGATCACCCTGTTCCACCTGAGAAGGTACTACAGGGATCATACGACTGTTTCGAGAATGTTCTCGGCCTAATCATTGCCTGCAACTCGGGTGCGGCTTTGCCTGCCACCTCTCGGTCCACAAAGCGAACGGAATACGAATGCGGCGGGCTTCGCTCAGGTTTGCCATGCCTAGGGACATGTCCACCGCATCCGCATCCCATACACTGTATCGCCGAAGCGACCTTTAAATGCCGATAATCGCCTTTGTCCACAGAGGGAGCAAAGACACTAGAGGCTGAACGGATTTGAATTGCGTACTGCAACGACCAAACATGTCCACGAAGGGAGCGTATTTGCTATTACCACCTCTCCCCTAAGGGAGAAATCCTGAGCAAACACAGCTTGGGCAAAACCGCCGCAAAATGCAGCAGCCCACCGGAGGGTCGGAGAGTATAGTATTACCGAACCCTCCACACAAAGCAGAACCCTTACTCATTACCACAACTGTAGGGTGGGACGCATGACGGCGAACCAGCCCATCAGCAAAAAGGGGGCGAGAATCTCCGCCGGTTCGATCACAGATGCAGCCCACTGTCCGCGCCAGACTGGTGGGCCACCATGGAGACGATATCGACCGACGCCGTGCAAAGGCCGGGCTCTTGGCGTCTTGCCGTGGCCGAATATCGCTCGGATCAACTCCCCGAGGTTTGATGATTCCCTAGGGAAGCAAGCTTCCCCCGGCCTGTGGGTAAACCCACTCAGCCCGAGCACGGCCAGCTCTCGGGTGGGAACCGTGATGGCTTCTATCCCTCCACCATCCATCCCTTCGGCACGGTACAACGCCTTGGGATTGGGACCCTTTCAGAGGACTCGTACCTCACGCAGGGCATACGTCGGACCAATTCTTAATCCCGGATCCGCAGCGACTCGGACGGTCGATTGGCGAACTACAGAGCACCCACCGGCGAAGGTAGGGTGCAGCCTGGCTCTACCGACCCTATAGAAATTTCTTCACTAGGAACAGCTGACTGGGGGCCGGGGTGCGGGCCTTTCCCAGGCCGACCAGTCGTAAACTGCAGGATCTCTCTATAGAAAGTCAAATGAGATCCGAGTAAAATCCGGCTAGGACTTCCTGCGACTGTTTACTCGGGAGAGCCAAATCCTTTCAACTGTCGCAGACACACCAACGTCTGCACACGCCCGTCAGCGGTGTGGGATCGTCTTTCGCCAGAAATCACCAAGCACATGGAACCTCTTAGTTCCTCTCTGTCACTATGGACGTATCGGCCCGGCTGTACAGATATCTGCATAGTGACAGCCATTAAGCCCTCTCACCGCGTCAAGGTGGGCTCCCTCGAGAGGGTCTTCGGCCGTCAGCGCGGTTCTGTTCATATTGGTCATTGGTGAAATGGTCCGTAGAATGAAAATTAAAATAACACAATTGTCCTCATTTGAAGTAAAGCATAGATATTTAGGTTCCGATAATTATAAATAAGAAGGAGAAATTGCACATTCCTTACCTCACAAAGTCTGGAATGAATAGTAGGAGTCCAATTTTTTCTCCTGATTCTCTGAATCCATATTTTTCGCCGTTTTTGGTCATTTTTTCCGGACGGTGTGCTGTAAAATAACTTTCCTCCGCGCTTCGGATGATTAAAACAGTGTTACGCACAACACTGAGGCATCGCTAAGCTAATTTTTTATAGTTGGCATACAGATCTCCACACGGTCTATGACGAAAATGGCGGAATGAATCACATGACGTACCGATATCCAATGAGCGACCATAAAAGGCGGCAACCGATCGGGAAAAAGGATTGCGGTACTTTCTATATCCAGAACGTTAGTTTATAATAACCAAAACTAGAAGGTCTGCTCATTAGTCCTCTCAATGCTAGAAAAATGAGGATGTCGATTGGTAAACTTTATGGTGTTTAGGTTGGCTATTTTCGGAAACGCACATTCAGTTTTATGGTTAATTGAATCCACGTTTGCGAAAACAGGCAACCTAAACATCGCAGAGCCTCCAATCGACACCCTCGCTTTTCTAGCATTGAACAGATCTTCCAGAATAGCAATTAGCAGACGGTCATTTACTCGCATTGGAATCGAAAAATTCCCAGTAAGATGGTAGCTTTTTATTCAGAATTATAATCATTGTTTGAAGTAATATTAATCGTATTAATATCAACACAGTGAAAATTAATATAAGATATTTAATGTGTAATGCGTACTTTAAAGAATATTTTGCTTTTAATGTTTGTGAGGGACAGGGGTTCGATTGAACGCGATGTGTCTTTCCTCTCCTCCAGATCTCGTTTTTTCCTAGTTTATATAGGAAAGGGGGAGAAACGGAGAAGAGAGTTTGGAGAAAAGAGAGAGAGAGACGCATCGAAAAGAGATAGACGACGACATGTCTTATAGTTATATCAAACCAGTGGACTCCTGTCCCTGACACTAATAAGTTACCTAAGCTGAAAAGATAAAATGTAAGACAAACGTATTGAATTGTATGTATTATGTCATTTTCTTGGTAAGGATAAATGTTCTATCTTTCTCAAAAAAGGAGAAAGTATAGAATAGAAGAGTTGAAACAGATATATATTTTTGTCGAGCTAAAAGGTCTTATATGACCTTTTAGCATGACAAAAGAGGAGGGAGAAGCTAAAGCGGAATACAAAGAAAGACAAAAAACTTTCCCTTCAAGTGTTTGTTCTTCTCTGCCTCTGTCTCCGTCTTTGGATATTGCTGATCGTGACCCGTCGCCTTATAGGCTTCACAATTGACTTTCAGCACCTGATTCTTCTCATCATAGTCAACATAACTGAATATCTAGAACACTCCTCACCTGTAGGTATGAACTTATTGTCGGGAAGTACTTTGTAAATTCTCATTAAGTTGTAAAGAACTCTCTCTCTAGTTATAATAAAAGGAAGTTTTGGTTTAACAACCTGTAGTCTCTGTCATTGGAGTCAGGCCTCACTACCCGTCCTTATCCGTAACGCGCTGTGTTACCATGGCAAGCCATAATCCTGTTGATTCGCCATCAGTCTCGACAACATCTCCACAATTTCTATTGTATTTTTTTAATGCCTTTTGCTATCCATTCTTCATTTTTTGATACTAGTGATTTTTTTTATTCTGTTTTAGGATCAAGGATACCTACCACACATAGTACAGATGTCTTATGGATTCTTTCTTAGCTGGTTCATTATCCAAAAATGCTAATCCATAAAATAAAAAACAAATCTCTAGAGAAGCTCAATACAAAATACTCCATAGTTTCATTGTTCCCAAGATTCTCTGCTGTGTACATACTTAGTTTCAAAACATATATAAGCTTTCAGCAGATTACATTTTATTATATAAAGAAAAACATAAATGAAAAATCTATAATTCAATAATGTTTTCAGTTTTCACAGCTCTCTTCAATTGATATATATGAATTACATTTTAAAAAATAACATAATTAGAATATATAAATACTTTAAAATATAATAATTTAAATTTTTGAGTTCTTATATTGTGAAATTGTGTATCATGCTCATGATGTTGTTTTTACTACATGTTGCCATAATAGCCTTATAGATTCATTTATAAGTATTATGCATAATTAATTTTTACATTTTACTTTACTCTTCTATGTCTATATTATAAAATGGTATATTATCATCTCATATACTTACATATCTCATGCATAAAGTTTCTCTTTGTATCTTTTTTGTACTTTTTATATATTGTTTATACAATTGTTTCTTTGTATATGCCAATGCCATGCTGGCTTAATTTTTCTGGAAAACTATGTTATCCATTTTCCTGCTCTTCATTCTCTCCTTATATATTACTGCTATTTCCATTGTCTTCCTATTTTTATTATTTTAGAATTCTCCCATTCGATGTTTAAGCCATAATGAATTAGCAATTAGTTGTTTGTACCAATATTTTAGAATTTATTCTCCACAGCCTTCTTCTACTCTTTGATTCTAACATTTAATCATAATTATATTTAATCAAACTACACCATCTGTTTCATTCATAATTAATTATTAACTCAACAGATGATGGCACAATAGCTTGATTAAATATAATTATTAAAATTATAGTTTAATTCTAAATTATTATTCTATTGGCTAATTTGACTTAGGATATTTGGTTTATTTTACTTTTTCTCATTCATTTTCTTTTTCTTCTTTTCTGTTTCTATCCATATTTTCTGTACAGTTCTTATGCTGTGCCCATGATTTTTGCTATTATTACTACAATCCAATTTAGTTCTTAGTGTCCCTTTCTCTACAGTCTGGCTGGCTTTGGAGATGTGATATGTAATAAAAATATTACATTATTAGCAAATGATAGAGAACTGATGCTATATTCATGATTAAACTTTCTTGACATCTATTAATTATAAGATATAACTGCTATGTTAGATTTTTCAATAAAAATTTACATTTAAATAATGCTTTTCATTCATTCAATTAATTATCGATCAATATAATAATGACCAGATGAAAAAAGGTATTAAATAGGATCAATTCTAGTACAAGAGAGAGAGCACTTTAAGAATGTAACTCTTATAACATTAGGCATATGGGTTTTCTTATTTCACTTAATATTGTTTCAATTAACATTGTTATTTTCAGGAACCTAATTCTGACATTAAAAGAGAATCCACTATATTTCATTTGTGGAAACCTATAGATCATTTTACAATAATAGGCTTTATCAATAAATTGTACAATTTTACACACATAATAAGTGATGACTGCAACAGTATTTTATAATGCTTTATTTATAATACTTTTTAAAATATTTTTATAATGATTTGCAAAGCTTGCTGAAATTATTAAACTGACTATTTGCAATCAAATTTTTGAATTTGTTGAATATTGAGCAGTTGATTCTTGAGTATTGCATGAATCAATTGGCAGTATTGTTATTAAGGAAATCATAAATATCAAAATAAATAAAATATCAGAATAAAGTATAATATATCTATTAAATGTTCAATTAAAATCTTTAAGCATTATGATTATCATTTTAGAATTTAAGATAATTTCATAGTCACATTCTTCCAATTTTCTTCATATCCAATCCTTCCAATTTATTTATAATTTTCAATTTTTTTTAGTTCTTATAATGACAGCTGTATAAATATTTCATTATTACTATTAAACAAATGAATAATTTCTTGATTATTAATAATGATACATATATTTCATGAAGATTCACTGCTACAGAAAAAGGATTAAAAATAAATAAAGAAATTTAATCACTGAGAACCAAATTCCATATTTTTTTTTAACCCATTAAGCTGTCATAATATTGATGCTACTTAAATTATATTAACTAAATTAAATAAATAAATATTTTGAATTATTGATTTATATTATTTGAAATTTGAATTTTAAAAACAATAGTTTATAACTGCTTGTGGTTATAAACTATTGTTAATTTGCACATTTCAAATTACTATTCTTCTAGTTTTATTTCTATTAACTTGTAGCCTGATGATGACTTACTTATTAGTGCTGAAAACATTTGTATTTTATAATAAATGATTTTTTAAATTTGAATTTTATTTTTAGGGGTTTTTTGACATACCAGTGGATAATTTATATGCAGAGCCTGCTGTTTTATTATGGATTAAAGAAAACATACCAGAATGGAGAAATAGTATTATTGTTTCTCCTGATGCTGGAGGTGCCAAACGGTAAGGAAAAATGATAGTATAAAATTCCTATTTTAGTGAAAGTGATTAGCAACTAATGGACAGTAAACTTTATCTGGAATTCAGTAAATTTGCTAGTACTAGTTTTACTATAACAGGAAGTAAATTAATAAGCTTAAATTTGAGATTAGATACAGAATTCCACATTAAAGTGTGCAAAAATATTATTTTCTAAATAACAGATAGATGACTTCTAAAAAAGCAATAAACCATTAAATATGTAAATCCCAAAAAAATCTGAAAATAAAAAAAAATATTTAAAATAATAATTTAGATTTCTTTTAATCAATAATAAAATTCCAGCATTGTGCAACATTGCTTTTTTAAAAAATTTATTGGGAATACAGGATTCTGAGTACTTCATCAACCATTACAATCATTTTTTGCTAGAAAATCATGTTATAATATTAATCCATAATATTATATTTTCATAGTAAGGAATGATGAATATATCAATAATATCTGAAAAATTTATATTGAATAAACAGCACTGGATAGCAAGTAATAACTCCCTAATTTTATTTTTAATGCAAGCGTTTTTGATGCTGAACACATCATCATCAGTCTAAACTTAGCATGATGATGATTAATTGAGTATCGTCATCGTGCTAAGTTTTGCATTGAGCATCAAAAACATTTTGCATTAAAAATAAAATTAGTGAATTATTATCTGCTATCCAGTGTTGTTTATTCAATATAAGTTTATGAATGTAAATTAAAGTAGTAAGTTAGCATTATCTGAAAAATGTTTGTTTTCAATAAAAATTTTTTGAAAGAAAAGAGACAGTTATGAATATTGGAATTCTAAATTACTGAAAATTAATTACAAGAAGAATTATTTTATAATGAATAGGTAATAATATATATATATATATATATATATTGTAATATATTATATACTATACATGCTGTCTTGAGTAACAAATATAATTTGTACATAAGTTTTGTTCATAACTTGGATACTACTATTATTTGGCCCTTTAAAAGTAGTGAAATAACTTTATACACTCTGTTTTGTAATTTATTTCATAATTAATCTAATTAGAAGTTTCTTATTTCATGAATTTAAACAAAAAAGTTATGATTATAAAGCAAGGATTTTTTAGTATAATTGCCTCCATATTGAAATACAGCTATAATATGTTCACAAACTGTGTAATTTTACATTATATTGATTACTAGAGCATACTACTATCATATTGTTTAAAATTATTGAACAATTTTTGAAATTTTGTGAAATTTGAAAACGAAATTTCAAGTTTGTAAGTACAAATGTTTGTAAACTGAATGTTCATAATTCAAGAAGTGCATGCATTTATATTATGATATATATTATTAATAATTACATTTATATTATTTTACATATTTTGTCTATGAGAAATTTGTTTGTTATATCATCAATTGTTATTCTAAATTATTTAAACAGATATTTCAGAATTTATTTTTTATGAATTTGACAATCAAGAAATATGTTATTTGTCAAGGTACTTTGTCTATTTAAATGAATTTCTAAATTAATAAAAAATAAATTAATTTATCACTCTTGACCATTTCAGAAAAGAATAATCATGATGATATAAAAGTTATAAATAATTCAACAAACTAGTTGTATTTGACATAATGTATTATTCTAGCAGATTTACTGATTGGAATTCAATTGTTGCATTACTTCAGTTATGATAATTGTCATTATACTGCATTAAACCAATAAATATTAAGTCCAAACACAGCACCAACTGCAGTATGGTATTTTAGAATTATAATGGGATTATAATTAAAGAAGTGTTATAATACCATACTGCAGTTGGTGCTGTGTTTGGACTTAATTATACATTCTAAATATAATTGATTTTCAAATCCTTTTTTTATTGTCTTAACAAAAGTAAAGTTATCCATATCCTTGATTATTTATTTGTCTCCTAATGTTTCTTAATATATTTTATGGTTTGTTAATGCTTCTTATTGCAGTTCAGCTATTTTTACATTATTTAAAACTCAATCTATGATCATATAAATGCTTAGAATCATGAAATTTTTATAAACATTTTTATGTACTTTAATAAGTAGCCATTATATATTGTAGTCATCTATATATATATATAAAGCTGAATGTTTGTTTGTGTGTGTGTATGTATGTCCAATATTGAAATTGTACTTCCAAATGCATTATAATGTTGAAATTTTGCATATAATCGTGTAATGCTATCACCTTCATGGGAAAAATCTGAAGTTTGTGATAAGTACTCTGGGATTATTATTATTATTATTATTATTATTATTATTATTATTATTATTTTGTTTGGAGAACAGAGACTGCAAACTTTTTCTTCCAGGAGTTGTTTTGTTCCAAAATGGAGTTCCATATATGAACATGAGGTAAACCGAAGAAAATTCAAAGAGGAAAACAAAAAAACACAAAAATGATGCTTCTAGAAAGCATTTCAAAAGATTTTCTGAAAGTTTAAAAGAAACTCAAATAAGATGGAATGAAGAAATGAATGCTAGATTAAAAGCGATGCACTTAGCCACCACGAAAAAATGATCCAAAGAATTTGAAGGCGAAAAGCCTGTTAGATTACAAAGAATGACCTCTATCACTATAAAC
>WUQG02058580.1:0-10072 GCA_011317285.2 Androctonus mauritanicus | reverse complement strand
AATTTAGAAAATTGTATTATTTTAATTAAGGTTAACTTCTATTAATATTTTCTAATTAAGTAAAATGCTTATAGGTTACTGCTATTCAATAATAATTCTGTATTTGTGGGGTAATTCTTCACAGAAGTGACTTTTTTATATTAATAGATGTTTAAACATCTTATTTTATAAGTAAATTTTCAAATATACTTTATTGCTTATAAGATGAACTTGGCGGCTGGATGGCCGAGTGATAATGCTCTTGGTGTGCCACACAGGAGGACCCAGGTTCTCGTCCCGGGTCTGGTAGATCCTGTAAAGCTTTTCGGGGTGTTGGGCCCGGCCCAGCAATCCCTGTCCTTCACCATCCAGCCTCCCTCCACAGGTGTGAGTGCAGCCCATGGTTGGAACTGGCCCCGCCTCTTAGTAATCTTGATTGGAAAGGGGTGTAAAATATATAAAAAAAGATTAACTTAAATTCTTGAATATTTAATGTTAGTTAATTTTCAGATGTGTTTCTTACTATAAGCATATTATATAATAGACAAAGTTTCCCTGTGATGAAGGATTAATTCTCTAATGTTTCTAGACGTGGCAAGTGGCATGTTTGAACGCTAACTTGCCTCAGCACGCTTGAAGAATGCTTACTTAACTCGACTCAGTTGAAGAATGCTTCGTAATGCTTGATAATTCAGTTACTGCCAATAATTTTATGGCTCTAATTTATTTTATTATTATTTGTTAAGCTACTTAATATATTAATAAAACTTAAAAGTTAATAATATAAAACAAATTAGTCTTTTACACTGAGAAATCTAAAGCCAATCTAGTATACCTTCCTCCCCCAATGCAGCATCTGACTACATAGACTTTACTGATCTGCATCGAATGACGATCAATTCCTGAGCTAATGACTCAATTTGTTTTTGCGTATTGCACGAAAGCCGAACTGTTTCCGTTATTGTCTACACCTTTATTAAATAGACTATACATGGCAGTTTTACAGTTAAAGAAATAAAAAAAATTTTTGTACTGTATAAAAATATAGCCTTAGCCACTTGGTTACTGAAATAAGTCAATATTAGCAGGATATAGGAGGTGATAAGATTGAATGAGTAAACATCCATTTATTTATGTCCTGAACAGTATTCTTGGGAGTTACTGTTCAGAAGATGTCTAAAGTACAATGCATGGGATGACTTATGGCATTCCATTGCAGCAGCCAAGACAATTATTTGTAATACACCTGACATCTTTCAGTGAACCTAGAATTCATAGTTCAATATAGCTCAGCTTTGTCTTTAATTTAATAAGAATAAATTTGCACATCTTCTGTAAAATATGTTTGGACTGACCATGCAATATTAAGTTAATTGCAATAAAGATATATCAAACTACAGAGATTTGTTTTATTTTTCTCCTTATTAAATATCCTTATTTGTATTTGTCATATCACCTTAACAAGAAGTTCCAGGAAGAACTAAAATTGCTTACTTTCCGAAGGTGTCATTTATTTTTCATTTATTTAGCATTTGGAATCAGTTGTTTTTGTGTTTCTAATTTTATCAGCATAGATGTTATGATGACATCATATCATGGAAGTAATAACATCAACATGCTGTTACATCATCAGAATGTCAAAAATTGTCAAAGTTTTGTGATATCATCCATTGTTATGTCATGATAATGTCACATCACGACTGTGATGTCATTATGATAGATATTAATTAGGAGCACTTTGTTAAGAAATTATGTAAGCCATATGTTATCTGTACATTGCTAATACTTAATTCCATCTATTGACACTAACATAAACTAAAATTATAATAAAAATGAAATTCTATCCTGCAGAATTAAAGGATGTGGCATCGAGGTGCCTTTTAATGGCAAAACATCATTACCAGATGTAATGAAAATCTGCTAATTAGTTTAAAAATTATTAGTGGGAGACACACAAACAGAGGCATTGGTCTGATCTTATAAGCATCCATTTCCTTCAGAGAGTAAATTACAAAACAATTAAGACTACATGTTAAAAAAAAATTTGTTTTTAATAGAAAAATGCCAAGTACATATTTACTGTTTGCAAATCTGATATAACATACATACATACATATAAATATATATAACATCAACAGTACAGTTAAACTGAAAAAAATAAAATATTTAAAATATTTGGCATGTTTTAAAATTTATTATTATTATATTTCTTATATAATGAATTCAGGCACTACATATATAGGCATTTCCCAATTTACTTAAATAATCAGGGCTAAAGTTTTTATGTATATCAAATTTTACAAAACTTATAGATTTTAAACCAAAAGTTCCAATCAATTAATAGTTTGGGAACTGTTTAATTTATATTCTAACCTCCTCACTCCTGAGAAAAGATTTCCAATGCATACTACAAATTTTTATTTTTACTCATCTTGCTAAAGTTCTAAAATAGTAAAAAATTTTCTTTCAATGTCTTTTTTTTGTTGTTGCACAACAAAACAATAAAAAAATTGAAAAATATTAAACAGATTACGCACAAAAAAATAATATATATGTATTCCCTATAGGGAACTCCAGGATTGAAGAGGTTAATAATAATATGCCATGATATCATTCTTTAAGAGAAACTGAAAAACACTATAGAGAATGATATTATATTAGTAATAAATTTAAAACCAACAGCAACCAAATAATATATATAATGCATAAATACGTCAAATAATCTGAATTTTTTAATGCTATAAAATAATAGTCTATATCCATATTATTATTGTTACCTAGGCTCACGACAGTGCATTGGGCCAAGTTCCTGCAGCGCATACAATATGTTTATTTACACAAACCAACTTAAGCCTATTTGCCACCTATATAACTTTGCTTCCAATTAAATAGTAATATGAAAATTGTATACATTGTTAAGCTTTATTTCCTCATTGCCCTGTAAAAATTTCAAACTTTAATCTCCAAGTATCTAGGAAATAGAGGTCTCAGAATATTGCAAATTTGGGCACTGACTCACTCATTAAAATTACAATGTGGTTTCTGCTGACATAGGAACTTGAAATTTAGCACAGATATAAGTCTTAGGATACAGGTAAAGGAAAAATTCTGAAAATGCCAATTTTTCAATTATTTTTGTGACTTATTATGAAATATTCTTGCAGTGTCAGCCAAAAACCATACTTTACCACTATATTAAAACAGTGTTAATATGAAATGGATTAATTTATAAATATTGATTAAAACTTAAATAAGTCCTCTAATAAATAGTCATTCAAATATACAGAAAACACATGCCATCCAGATTATTTGTTAATAACACTCCTACTGCAATAAAAATCACAGTGATATGGTCTGAGAAAGAGAGAGATTAGAAGTGTCCCAGTTCTGACATCATTTTAAAAGTAACAAAAACACTCTATGCTAAATATTTAGAGAGCCATATATTATAAATTATTAATTCTAATGGAATTTTTTTTAGTTATTTCAATGCATCATTACATTTTTGTGTTGAATATATGAAATTTTATGGTTAGGAATGGTTAGTTTATAATTTATAAATTTTATGAAAAATTAGGCTTAATTTATTTATGTATATGAGAATTATATTATGTAAATAACAGGATATGAAAATGAAAAATCAGTTATTATGAAACAGTCTTGTAGTTCTGGTCAAAGAACATACTTTACCACCTCTATTAAAACACTATTAATAAAAAAAATGGATAATCCATAAACACCAGTTAAAAGGAAAAAATGGCATCACGCAAAAAATTAAAATTTACCTCACCAAAAACATAAATGTGAAAAATAGCCAAGTTCTCTATCTCATATTATTATTTATTTAGCACATTTATTCAATATAACAACTTAGCAAAAAAGTACCGATATCCCACTGAAAATGTAAATGTGAAAAAACGGGCCAAGTTCTATTCTACCAGTTTGTTTGGCCACCAAATGAGTAGAAATCTAAAATAGTGCCAAGTTCCATTCCAACCTCAATGTCAAAAAATGAGATTTAAATATTGAAATAAATTCAACACAGTGTCATATCCTCAGGCTTTTATTTGGAAAATTTTTGAATTATATTACGTTATTACCTAGCTATCATAGATATTAAAATTTGCCAAATAAAAGCTTGAAAATGTGGCATTGTATTGAATTTATTAGAGTATTTAAATCTCATTTATTGACATAGGAATTGGAATGGAACTTGGTACAGTTTTAGATTTCTACTCTTTTTGATGGTCAAATAAACTGGCAGAATAGAACTTGGACCATTTTTTCACGTTTATGTTTTTTGTAGGATCATCTTCAGTATTCTTTTTCATCTTGCTTGTTTATTTTTACTCACTGAAAAATATTAATTTTATTAGTGTTAGAAACAGAAATATAAGCAATAATATTGTAGTCAGTTTCATTTTTTTTATACAAAATTTATGGTGATAGACTATATTTTTGCAAAAATAGTCTAAGATATGTTTTTATTTTATATTTCAATAAAATAATAATATTTATTATATTTTTATTGGTTTTCATTTGTTTGTACATAAAATGGAATGTTTGTTTATTCCACAAAGCTTCCATACCATTTGACTTCTTCGGATCAAACTGTGCATGGAGACTTCCCATGATCACACAACACTACTGAAACATGATATCGTCATTATTAATATGTTGGTTAAATCAATGTTAAAATAGAATACAAAAAGCCAATGGATTCCAAATGCTATATAATAAATGAATTCACTTTTATCAATTACAATATTTTTATTAGGATCATAAGAAATCAAGAGTTAGAAAATTAATTTTCATGACAATTTATATTCATTTCTCCTACAAAATATAAATGTTTAGTCTATTTTATTTTAAGTATATTTACATTTTTTTTAAAAGCAATAATTAATAAAAATTTAATAATAAATAAATAAAAGAATATTTATATAGAAATATATTTTAAATGCATTTTATATATTGTTTTTTTAATAAATTTATTAGATTAAAAAATAGTATAATTTTCAATGAGTTTGAAGAATTTACCTCAGAGAGTTTATTTAGAATTTCAGGAGTCCTATGTTCAGCTAATGCTTTTTGATAATATACTTTAGCTTCTTGTAATTTGCGTAAATGGCGATAAGCTAATGCAATACGACCATATGCTCTGTAAAATTATTTGACATTTAGAATAATACATAAAATTATGAAATAAATAAACTGTAAAATCAATGAAACAACAAATTTACTATTATTTTCAAAGAATGTACATTAATTAACTTTTTAATTAATAGAGTTTCAATATTTATGCATTACTGATGTAAATTAAAACGGCTCATTTTAACATAAATGCATTGACTGGTGATTAACGGAACTTTGAAATATAATGAGTTAATAAATATTTATCAAAACAGCTCAAGTTGTGATGTTTAAGAGTGAGCATCCAAACTTGGCTTGCTCATCAACTGAAAGTTCAATCCAGGTACCAGCAATAATGTTATGAAGCTGATTGTCCTAGCCAATCAGTCAGTGGCCAGGAACTCAATGAAAACATAACAAAAGTAGCAGTAATTAATTCATTTATTATTGACATTTGGGAAATAATCGTTCTTCTCAAGCATCAATAATAATAGAATTGTATTAGTGGATTACTGAGTCCTCCACAAATACCAATATACAATAAACAGTAAAACATAATAATTACAAACAATTAAGATAGCACAAGTTAATTAATATATGATGAAGACAAGAGAAACTACAAACAGATGAAGATACAGATGATTTACATAAAGATGCTATGAACTGATGGCAGCCAAGTGACACATTGTGTTCTACTTCCTGACCCACTATCTTAGTACATTCTTTCTAACAGCAGACACTATCAAGCAGAATGCAAAATTACAGGTACAAACATTAGTTTTTTCTTCAATTAAATTAAATAATATACTTTTTAAAGAGAGAGTATTTTCTATTATTGTAGTAGCTGTTTATTTTATTTTTTTATCAGGCATTGAACAGTTAGATCCTCATAAGGAAACTCGAGCTCTTCTTTAGTATCAGTTTGTCAGCTTGAATTTTTGAAAATATCCAAGCTTCAGCAACTCTACACTTACATCTACAGAAGCATACAAGCAATCAAAAAGCACTCTGTAATTTTATTTCCATCCATATTATTCTTTCATTCACATTATTATGATTTGCCATGCACTTTTTATTCATCAGCATACTTACATTACTTCTTTCTCACTCACTAGCTCTAACTTCAGAACATATTCTAACATCATTTCTTACACACTCAAATATCTCTTTCATGTCATCTTACTCATATATAATGCATCTTGTATATATTTGCATATTTCACTCAAAATCTGTTGTTTATTTCTTTTAACTTGTCTATTTTATATTCCACAAATCCGGTCTTCATTTCCATGTCTATCATTAATTAATCAGTTGATATCAAAAAATGTAATGTTTGACACTAACTATCAATTGTTTGAACTTTAAAAATCAATATAAAAATTCACCAAACAGCAGGTCAGCCAAATATGGTAGTCTAGTGGAGGGGCTATTATCTTGAGGATCTCAAACAGCATTTGACACCACTTCATTTGCCTTCTAACCTCTAGGCTTTATGACAAAATTGGATTAACACACAACTTCCTTTACCAGAGAAAGACATAGATTCAAAAGACAGGATTTATCATAATATTTAAGTAATAATTTATATAGATGTATTCTTGGAAACATAAGTTGAATTTAAGTTAAGAATTCTATACTTCTATGTTGACTAGCTATTTAACTAGAAATTATGATGACATATATTGCCTTTAATAAGAATCGCTAACAATTAGTATTATCTAATATATCAGGATCTCAACCATCTGATATTTGCAGATGACATAGTAATGTTCACTCAAACATTGAATAAACTTCAGGAAATGTTAAGTGACTTCAAGATAGAAAATAAGAAAATAAGACTGCAAATGAACTAAGAGAAAACAAAAGTAACGTTCAACACAGAAGTATTGTCACTGATTCTGGGTTTACCAGAATCAGTGACAATACTTCACTGATTCTGGTAACCGGAATCAGTGAAACAGAACATTAAAAAACAGATATAGAAACAGAACCAGAATCATAAACTGATTCTGATTCTGTTTCTATATCTGTTGATTTCATCAATGATCAGAATCAGTGACAACAGAACCAGAATCATAAACTGATTCTGCTTCTGTTGTCACTGATTCTGGGTTTACCAGAATCAGTGACAATAGAAGGCCAAAAATTGCAAGATGGAAGAATACAAGTACTTAGGATAAGTAATCACAATACAAGGACAGATGAGAGAAATTCAACATAGGATGCAATTAGAATAGCATGCCATATATCCAATACAGTAACTTCCTAAGAGATAATAGGATACCACTATGACTCAAAAGGAAAAACTTTTCAATACATGCATACTATCATTAATGATGTATTGCCTAAAAAACATGGATCCTTACAAAGGAAATGGAACAGAAACTAACAATAACTCGAAAAAGCATGGAAAAATACAATATTAGGATTCACCAGGAGGCATAAGACTAACACATGGATATGAAAACAAATCAAAGTAAAATACATATTGTATCAGTGGGAAACAGTAAGTGGCATTGGGCAGGCAATATAGTGAAATACACTGATAACTGATAAACAAAGAGAATTATAGAGTGGTAACCAAAGCAAGGAAAAAAGACATTCTGGTAAACAATACAAACAATGGAGAGATAATATAAGAAAAATAATTGGTTACTAATGGATGCAGATTGCATAAGATAGGTACATCTGGAAACAAAAGGAGAAAGCATATATATTCAGCAATGGATGAAATTGAAATAATGATGATGATGATGATGATTATACCAAGATATAATTCTTCTCACATAAACATTATAAACTGACATCTTTAAAAAGATTTTTCAATAATTATAACATAGAAAGATCAATATATTTTTGAAATTAATTTTAATGAGAATTTATTAATTTAAAAAGAAGGAATGGTGGATAATGAATACATTTATAATTTCTTAATTGCAAATTTTAAAACTTACATTAGAATGAAAAATATTCACCATCTCTAATTTCTTATCAAGAGCTTCAAAGAAACAGAATCATCAATTGTATTGATAAATCATTGATTAGTCAATGTATGAATATATTTTTGTAAAATAAATATGATTTAATAATAACCAAGATTAGATTAAGAAAACAAAATTTATATGGTAGAAAAACTATTCATTACAAATATTTAAAATTCTACTTTTTTCAATCATTATTTAGTATTTTAATAATTTTATTTGATCAATCTATATAAGAAAGCTGATAATGTTTGCACAATATGACAGTTAGTTTACTAAAAAAAGGTTTATGTATTAGTCCAAAAGAGCACTACAGCAAGTACTAATGACAACATAAAGAAAGAGTTTAATCATCAACTGAATGATTTTCAATGTAAAAGACAAAACCAAGATAAAAGAAATTTTATATTTTAATAAATATTTTTGTTATTTTTATAATAATAATAACAACTCACTTTGCAATAATCTTAAAGTCAGCTCTATTTTCACGACCAACTTCTATAGCTTTCTCACATTGCTTTATACACTTTTCATATTCTTTCTGTTCAATATAAACAGCTGCAATGTGAAATTCAATAACTACATTAATATTTTTTTATTTATTATTAATTTTCCTTTACAGAGCAAAGCAAATTTAGTTTAAATAAATTCTACACTAAAAAAAATGTGTATAAAAAATATTAAATATGATTTACAAAGTTTTTCAAATTCTTAACATTATTATTAGTACATCCAGACCTACTTTGAGTTGTTTTGATTTGTGTTTTTTCCAAAGTTTGAGTCAAAAAATTCCACATTTGTATCATTTGAGGAATCCTTTTTTATTTAGTAGCATCACATTACTACTCTCAGTAGGTTTGTAAATATATATTTCTGGTACAATATGTAAATACAAATAAAACCTATTTAGTTTGCTATTCACCATCATTAGACAACTGGTAAAATCATATGTCTAACATTTTCTTATTTTGATTAGTATAACTAAATATAACAAAATATGGCATAATAAAAATTTTATAGATAAACAGTTACATTAAATTGAAATAAATATATTTTTATCTAAACTGTTTTCTTATTCAATTTATCAAATCTATACTGCTAAGTTAGATTCGTTATGTGTCGGCAAGAGAATCAGTTCACCTTTTATTTTTTATATAGTACTATGGGATACTATATGAAGAATATCCTTCTTACTTCAGTAGCAGCACATATTGTATCATTCAGTTACTGTTCCCAATATGAAGTAAATATTCTTTTATAAATTATAGTATTTTCTATTGTTGAAAATAGTAATGTTGACTACTTATCTTTATATTTCAATGGTGTTTTTTTAATGAAAATTTCATTTTTGAATTGTATCATTTTAATATTAATTACATTTTTCATAAATGCATCCTTAATGCAAAGTAGGTCTAGTGCATTTTATAATTTAATTATCAAATAGATATCCAGTAAAAATAATAAATTACAGTAAAAACTTACCAGCTATATTAGTAAGGAAAGTCATATCAGTTGGATCAGTTTCAATGGCTTTATTATAGTGATGTAATGCTAAATCAAAATTTCTTTTTTTATAGGCTTCATTCCCAGCTTCTTTTTCTTCTAATGCCTAAATAAATCAAAATCTTATCAAAAATAAATAATATCTAGAAAAATATAGCCATTACTATATAATGGAATAATAAAAAATTTCCCTTAGAATTATCAAAATTGATTGATGGAAAGTTGTCTAAACTATAATATCAAATCAAATGTCACCAACATATAATTTTAGTTAAAGAGAATTATATAAATCATGTCATTTTATATGTTTTAAGCAGGGGTGGCCAACCCGTGGCCCGCTTTCAACATTTTTCCGGCCCGTGAGATTCATCATACTTTTACAAAATATATTTATTTTACAATGGCCAAAGTAATGAAAACCAATGTATTAAAAAAATACATTATTTGTGCATCCATATATTCAAAAATTAACTGTC
>WUQG02058569.1:0-10072 GCA_011317285.2 Androctonus mauritanicus | reverse complement strand
GGCCGAAACAAATTTTTCTAACTAGCGCATCGGCTATTTTCGAAGATTACTCTTCTAAATCCGCCAATGTCTTACATAATATAATAAATTGGATGCAGAAGACAGTTTAACGATACGAAAACATTTGTTTAGACAATAAATGATGTCGAGAATTATTCTAACATCAAATAGTTCGGAAAATAATTCTAGGAAATATTCCTATTTTAAAAGAAATAATTATTAATAAATTACTAAGTCGTGTTTGGAGTTAGGAATTTTCTTTAAATTTAAAAATCAAAAATTTATTTAAGTTTAGTCAAATATTGATCGACGGTACGGAATTTAATACATCATTGAAAACTGTAAGAAATAACTTTAAATAAACATGATATAAATAATTAGTTTATTTTAAAATATATGATTGCAAAAAAATATATTTTAAAATATCTGAATAATTTCATAAAATATTCAAGATTTTCTTTTTCGGGATGATTCAAATCCCATGCTAATTTATTGAAATATGATTATCTTCTCTTCAATTATTCTTTCCCTCTTTCGAATATTTAAAAGATAAAAGTGAATATAGAATTAAATTCCTTTCTCGAATCATTCGACACGCATCTACAAAAATATTTATGCGTAATTATCTATAAAGAAATATATAAAAAAATATTTATTTCTTTAAATTTTAAGCAGATCTTGCTTTAAAATTCTATTTGTAGATTTTATATATATACAGTATGTTTGATTTCATATACACTGTAATATGAATTATTAATAATTATCCGCTACCCGTGTCTTTTTCTCTATAAAAGTTATTACGTCATTTCTGCACTTTATGAAATTATTTATTTACCTTTTTTTTGAAGCGCCGAATTTCGTAAAACGTTTTTATAAAAGATTTGAATTGTAAATTTAAAATTATACAGATTAAATCTTTGGGTGTCAGACCGAGGGGAATCGATTTAAGGTTAAAGGTAGTTGAAGAATTATGAACTATAAAGCATCGGTTTTTCAAAACAAGGTGGAAAGTTCGGCGAAAAGTGCAATTGGATCGAAATGGGAAAGTATGAAAGACAACAGAGAAGTAGAGACACGCCTCTCGTTCCACAAATCTGAAAGCTGTCGGAGAATGATGACTCTATCAAGGGAAGCAGTGAGTAAAATAACGGCTTTTGTCACGGTTTCTGAACACGCGCGATGAATGCACCTGGAAATAGTGGAACACACTCAATTCCGCCTAGTGTATTGTAATGACCGATTCTACTTTTATTCTTCCAGTATTTAATATCTTTTTTCTCAACACGATAAACCTCTTTGGCGAAAAATTTTACGATCGAGAATATCTCTTCTCCAAGTTTATACTCCCGTTTTTAATTTTTCACTCTCCCTATCTTCGTTTTTATTCCCCTCCCAAATAAATTTCCTACATAAATTTCAAAATTTAATACACATATCTGAGAATACGGCTGGTTCCAATCAAAATTACGATTTTTAATAATTTTTTTTTCCTTACCTACAAAAATGTATTCTTAAACTTCATTTATCTTCTTTAAATGTTGCGCTAAACTTTCAAAAATTTCCGATAATATTCTACATCTTTCTATCGATCCGATATTTATTTTTTTTATGTCGTTATTTCTCCGATAATTTATAACTCGGGAATGATTCCTTCTTTTTTTCTACCGGAGGTAATTCATAAAAGTAAAGCGATGAATGGAAACAACGCGTCAGAAACGTAGTAGTTCATCACTATCAAACCGAGTGTAAATAGAAAAGTAGCGAAGCACTAAGTCTGACGGACAGTTGACGAGGGACACGTGTTTGGGATAAGACCTAGAATACACTTAGGAAGACAGGTGAGATTACACCATGATATATGGCACGGTGTATACGCTATAAGCCAAACTGGCTGAGATAGAACTGGGAGACAACAAATTAGATTTACTGCGTTTCAATCAATAAATGTCGTTGAAAAGTTTTACAACTGAAGATCTTTAATTTTCCGATACCTTTTCTAGATAAATATCCTCTTTCGTTAAAGTACGTGTAAATGAATATAATTAAAGTCGGATTTATTTTAAGTAAACATTTTGTCAGCGCATCTTTTATCGGTGGTACTAAAAACTATGTCATGCTATTTTGTCAATATAAAATATATTAACTTTCGTTAATTAAGGAATGATTTTTTTCTTAATATTTTATACAGTATCGGTGGTAAGATAGCCACAACAGGCTCCATATTAATCTAGCTAGTCAGCATTATTGGCGCTGCCAATAAGTTTTTATCAAATTAAACATTTGGGTTTATTAATCGGATGGGTTGCAGTTAAGAACCTGTTTATTTTAGATGGACTATTATTAGTGACGTTTATCAATTGCATAGGAAGATTTTCAGTAATCATATCCAAAGCAATTGCTTCTGTCAGAATACATACAAACAAGCCTGTTTCCCAAACGTTGCAGAGCGAACGTGACAGAGTGCCTCCAGACATGTCAGTCACAACGAACGCTCGGTAACAAGCACTTGTCCAAACATTCTATACCAAGGAAATGATGACAAAGTGCACTGAAGATAATGATATTTCAGAGAAAATTACGCAAGTTCCCTCTCTCGATCCGCATTAGGTAAGCGATTTAGTTGCATTTCCTCCTAATGATGATAATGCATCTAGAAAATTTTACCACCCTTACCGATTTCTATGGCGATATTAGTTTAAAAAATCGTGTATGCTTATCTCCTTTAATAAAATAATGATAAGCCATTGTCATAAAAAAATATTTATTTTTATTATTTTTTCTTTCTTTTGGCCGGATTTTAAGTCCAAAGAAACAAAATTCTTCGAGTTTCTTACTTTTTATAAACTATCGACGTATCGTTAACGTTATGGCCAACTAGTTGGAGAATAACCAATAAATGAAAAATATAAAATCGATAGAACTAAATGCGAAAGATTAGTTTTACTTTTAGTGTCGACCAAAGGAATTAATTAAGTGGATATACTTATTAATCTTTAATTAATTAAACTCGGCCGTGTAAGTCAAAATTGATCATCAAACTATCGTTTGAAAACTTAATAGTATGAAAAGCAAATAATATAGCTTGTTGCATCTGCGAGTTATCCCAGGCAGTAACAATAGAAGTTGGAAAATTTCTCATCACATAGCCCTTTAGGCTAAAGAAGTACATAAATTCTTCAGTTATAGACTCGGGGATCTAGCGTATCCCGCGGCATTTCTATAAAGTGCAAAACTACTCGACGTTGTCAAGCTGCACTGTTTGCCAAAGTCTCCATCTAACAGCTATGGAGAATCTTCTAGAAGCGATGTATTTTCCACATCCCATTGGTGTGTACTCTTAAAGCCCGAAAGATAGAAGGTAAATAGAAACTCTAGAAGTGTCTTTAGAAATCGTGAAAATATTTCCAAATCAAAGTACAATTTTATATCTTCTCTCTTCGCTAATATTTCCATACTTAAAAATTTTTGTTCGGATGATTATATTCATTAATCGATTTTATTCCGACCAAAATAAATTAGGCAGAACTTCGTCAACCGTTTTTTAGAATTATATAAAAAATATTTACTCCACATCTCTCGGGAATAATTATAACATATATAACATATTTTTAAAAAATTCTAAGTTAGCTTTTATCCCTTAGATCGAGATATTATATACATAATAGAATAAGCGGCAGAACCGGTGATGTTGAAGAATTTTATTATAAATTCCTTAAATTTATATTTTATATCGAATCTGCTTTTTTAAATACTCTTAACAAAAAATCGTTTTAAAGCAGACTGTATTCCTTTATTTTTCGTTAAGCTTTTATCAAAATGAGAATGTTAGAAATTTTTATCATTTAATATAAAAAGTAAGCAAAAATAATTACAGAACTGAAAATAAAAGAATGCTTTGCATTAAGTTTTAAAATAAAGAAGAGAGCTTTTTCCTAAAATGAAAATATACAAAACGATCTTCTTAAGTACATTCTCATAAAAACTTCGCAAAAAAAAACAAAAAAAATATTACTTATTCTCAATTTTTGGAATTCTCTTTCATATTTTTTCCGAAAGCTATTTCTACAAAACTCGAAAACGTCAAAAACACTCTGAAAAGTAAAGAAAATCCTCTCCGTAATGGCAATGTATAACGTTGCACCTTCAGTGAAACGAATTACAAGGAGGAGAAATGTTTCTTTCTTCTATTATGTTTCTTAACTCTTTTATACGACTGGAATTCTTTTTCTCGTTTTTGATTTTAGTGTAGTAATGAATTTAAATTTTTACTCAAATAATATACTCAAAACTTACTTTAATTAACTTTTCTAAAAACTTGATAATGTTTATGAGCTATTTTTATCTTTTTGTAATTCTAGACCAACTTATTTAATTTTAAATTAAGAAGAAAAAGAAGCACACCACCCTATCAAATAGAAATATCCCAACATTTTAACCTAAGAAAATATCGTATTATAAACATTAAATACCGATTTAAAATTCGAAAACTGAAAAAAACACAATTTAAACTGCTGGTTAAGTTACTCCAGAACGTTATATAAAAAAAAAAAACATTCGAATTTTTCTTAATTTTTTTAAAGTTGAAAGAATTATAAAAAGCTTAAGTTTTGGAACTTCTTATCGCTCCGAAAATAGTAGTAAGAATTTTAAAAGCAGTTATTACAAGATGAACCAGTAAAAAATTTTTGTATTTTACTTCTAACTTATCTCTCGACGCTCTTTACCACATTAACGATTTATTTTAGCTAAACCAGTCAAAAATTTAGCTAAAGTCATCACCTTAGCAATCAATGTCAGCAATTAATTGTCGAGAGTGCAAAGTTGACAATATTTCTATAAAACGAGCGGGCATCACAAATACCTATAAACCGCATCGATTAAAATTGTAAGGAGTCGTTAAGAAGCGCTAAAACTCCTAACCGACATCGCAATTACTGTAAAAAAAACTACTTGACTCGAGATTTACATTGAAATGAAGTTAGGAGTAGATAAAATTGGAATCGGAAAGTAAAATATTACTGGCTGCATCCGCATTAACGTTTGATTCCACCACTGATTTACTTCCTCTTGTATAAATTTTATAATTAACAGCAATTTTTTTTTTTTTTTTTGTAAACTGTTAGAAATTAACCAAGAAAAATTTAATTAATTTCGCAGTAGATGGTAGGGAATTTTTAAAAATACATTTATTAATCCGGCAGACATTTATGAGATGTAAACGGGTCGGTCGATTATCAAAGACAAGAATAACATTGGTGATAGACAAAATTTCATGCAAAAGAGTCGAAATTTTAAGTTAAATTATGAAAAAGTATAAAGAATATAAATCTCTTTCTTTTCCATACGCCGCTCGTCGATTTTTCGGATGACATAACCAAATTTCCTAATTTATGATCGGGTTAAAATAAATCTTTTGCTTTCTTTGGACTACTTAAGTCTAGTGATTTATCCTCGTCTTTCTCCGCCTTCTTTAGTTATTTTTTCTTTATATTTTTATCTGTCTTCTTATTTCTGTTATTTTTTTATTCTCGGTCTCTCTCTAGATCGAAGACCGAGATCCATTATCTTTCCGCAACTGTGCGATCTTCTGCTATTTCCTTAGACTCTTCCATTCCTCCTCAATATTTAGGACTGCCACTTTGAGAGATGGACACGAATGTAACTTCTACGTGCTTCTAATTTCAAGATGGCTTTAGGTAGTTTTATGATCGTTTATGGTTCAACTACGACCGTGATCCACATTGCACCATCCAACGGATTGTGGCTTGAAGAAAAGATAACGTCAACGATCCTTTCGGTCCCCATTTCTGAATGCAAAGAAGTTAGGAGGAATATGACAACTTTTAACTTTTCGTAACGCACTGCTGAATCTCGAAAAAATATTTTCTCTTCCCTATCTTTAACTCGTTCATCTCGACTAAAGTGAATTTTGCATGAAGATTATATCGCTCTATATATATATTTTATACACACGCGCATATATTCATATCGCTTTCCGTGGCCATATTTTTGTCAATAAAGAAAATTTACTTTCGTAATTTCCTATCCAGATTTAGAATAAAATCTTCTTTCTATAAATGATAAATTCCGATATTATTATATTATCTTGGCCAGTTTTAATTTAAAACTACCAAGATATAATTTATCAACCGGTTATTCCTGTAGCTAAAAAATCTCCAAGAAAAATTTCCCATTAGAAAAACTATTGAAAATTTTTGATAATATTCTTTCGCTCGGATTAACGTACACAGTGTTAAAATAGCACTTTAGCTAACAAACTTAACAATTTTTTAAATAATTTTTATAAAAAAAAAAAAAACAAGATTACCTTTATAAGTTTACTTGACTGAATTTTAGCTACTTTCATAAAAATTTAAAGTTAACGTAATCATTTATAGAGAGACATTAAAATATTAAAGTCGCAAATGAGAAACAGCAACTTTTAATTTGTCAAATGAATCGGAAATTTTCTACTCTTAGAAATACATTTATTACTTTTAATTTATACTATAAACGGAAAATTATGATAATCGTGTTTTTAAAATTTTAAGGTATAATGCCGTTTTGGTTAACTTTATAATATTTTTCGTATAAAGAACTTTGCTAATTATAAAAGATTAAAATTATTCTAGAAGACTGGGCGGATAAAAAAAATTGTTTTTTAAATTATATAAAACGTTGCCTTAAGGAAAACTTTTAATATATTTACGTACATAATTAGACGAATTGTCAATCAATGTAAATTAATAAAAATATAGCACAATTTTTTTCTTACGTCGGATATATTTTTAATTAGATTTAAAAACAGCAATTATTATTTAACTAAGAATTATTAAAAGTTTCTAATGAAATTAACCATCATATTTTTTTATTTATATGCCGTTTAATCATTTTTAATGGTTTTAGTTTTAAGCTAACAAATGAGGACAGAGATAAAATCGTCGGATAGATTTTGTTTGGTAAAAGTTAATATCTCGAAACTTCAACAATATATCTTTTATCAATTTGTACCGAATACTCCTTCTTTGATTTATTCTGGAGGAAATAAAACTTACTAATAATAAATGCCGAAAGTTGCTTTCAACACGAATAACATTAACTGTTTATTCCGGTTAAATGATCTATATATAGCGGATAATTGACTCTCTTCTATTGCAATCATAAAAATGCATCGAATCGGTAGCAATAGTCGAAAAGCAATCTTTTACTAGATTTGTTTGGTTGCAGGGACTTTCATAAAGACACAGCGACTTTTAAATATAGCCAATAGTTTTCGATGCCATCAAAAAAAACTTATTTCATTTTCTGAAGTTATTTTAGCAAAGCATCAATTTCGCATCAATTTTTTTGGTCAAAAGACCAGAGGCTGTGGAAAAATCATTTTTACATAAAAGGAAGTCTTTCCAGTTGGAAGAGGAATGAAACAGAATGAGAGGAAAAAAACAGATTTGTTAGATTGTTCCTGGGGGAAGCCGAGTCTCATCTACATGGTTGTAGATGATACTCCACTATTTTATTCTTTTTGGAAAAGTAGAAGAAAAGTGCTGAATCATCAGCTAACGTCTTCATTTCCCATTTGATTTATACAATATACTTATTCTCTTTAATGCATCTAAAGTCAACTCTCCAGAGAGTTCATCTCATCTTTTCCAATAAGGTTTGATGCAAGATCAAAGATGAAATTTTTATCACATCTTTCCACCAAAACTAATTATAATAAAGGACATTTTTAATTTTGCATTAATTAGTACGGTGTATATCGATATTTATTTATTCGCTCTCTGAACTTGGAAATTAATGCGATCTTCCTTTATTCTTCTTCTGACATTTTCGAATTAATGCGATCTTTCTTTATCCTTCCAACATCCTTCGATATTAGTGTTTGAAAAAAACTTTATCATAAAATGGCATTATCACTAAACGTATCCCATTGGAGATAAAAGAAACATTCAATCAGCGAATAAATTCTGATTAACGGTCTCCTAAGTTATGTTCAATAATTATTGAAATAAAGTTATTATTTATTAATAATATCTTTGTATCTCTTAATAAGAGAAATTGTAATTTATGAGGTCTTAATAAATTATTTCTTTTTATCAATCTACCATATGTATTATCATGATTGGCCAAACTTCTGATTGATATCGTAGTTTAACAAGGATTTACGGGATCAATGTCTAACATCAGATTGAACATCGGCTCTGAAACTTCATATATCTTTCATTTCTTTCAATCTTAGATCATAAACTGCAAATTGAAGATCTGGCTATAAAAATCTGTAATTTTATTTTTCCACCGAGTCGATAAATACAAATAATCCTTGTATCGATAAATAATAAATGTTTTACTAATTTTTTATCGATTTACCAACGGTTTTTTTGAAGTAAAGTTTTGTTATTTATTAGCGGCTGGCGTTAACAGGAAAAAATAAATTAATTTTTAAACATTGGGAAAGAAATCCTTGGCAAAATCTTGGTTCTTAATCAAATAGTATATTCCCGAATAAAAAAGGGAAACTTCCATTATTTTCTGCTTTAACAAATTACAAGCCGGCAGTCAACTCGTATTACTGAAACCATTAGCATCCTTTATCTGGCCATGTTCTACAACTGGGCTCCATGTTTCTAACAGAATAGTCTGCAACAGATTGTTAACATGACTCCTTTATTTTTACAGCAAATCCCGTTACATCAGACAGGAAACAGGTGAAACGGATACCATGACCGCACAATGCGAAAAGTGAAGGAGATTGAAAATTGCATTTTTGTTCGATCGTTTATATCACATTAAATACGTACATTAAGTTTGGCTTAGTAAACTTAGAAAACCACTAAGAGATACCAGCTGTGGCTAATGAAGGGAATTGATTTACAGGTGTTTCCTTTCAGAAGCGTATGTTGCTTTTTTCTCCTAAGGTTGACAATAAAGATAATATTTCAATCCTTGCAACTTTTAAACATAATAAATTAACCAGATAAAAATTGTAACGTTGGATAACTCTCAAAAAATGACTCGCAAGGGTGCATCGACACGCATTTTATGCATATAATAACTAATTATTCGCCATTAAACTTTACTCCATCACTTCATTCTGCATGCATTTAATAAAGATTTATTTCTTTATAAAAGCATTTTCTGTAGAAAGTATAACATGGTAATAAGCAATAATCTTTGATCTCATTCTTCGTCTTAAAACGATTCTTTTCTCAAATAACTTTTATAATTTATTATGTCGTAAAAACGGAGACAATTATTGTTTCGGCTGGTTTTTTAAATATTTAATTGATATAAAAGTCTCGTTACTAGAGAAAAATATCGACTGAAATTCATGAACTTTAGAATTAAATCAAATCATTGAACTCCTAACTAGAACTGTTATTATTAATAGCCAAGAATTACTTAAACTTCTCGGGTTATAAATATATAAACTAAATGACATAAAAATTAAAAAATTTTATTCAGTTACCATAAAATCTCAAGTTACGGTTTTCCAGTTGAAGTATCTTATTATTTTATTCTATAAGAGTAATTTAATGTTTATTACTGCAATCAGAATAATCAGGCAATATTCGCTTGATATCTTCATTGTTTTTATTGATTTCACTTTTGTTCTCGACAAAATTTACTCACGCAATTTATCTTTTCTTATCTATAGAATGTTAACAGAATTTTAGAAAATTCATGAACGCAAAATCGGATTTCTCAATAAATTTTATTGCATTTATAACTTTAAATATATGATTATAACATTCATATAATATACTGTAATAAAATTTTATAAGAAATTAAATAAATTAGAATGGATGTGAAAAAATTTATAGTTCAAATTTTGATTAATAATAAAATAATTGTACAAAATATTTTTAATAACGGTAAACAATGCAAGTTAAGTAAGCTTAAAAAATAATGAAGTTATAGATAGAACTTATAAAAAAGATGTTTTTGGTTACTTTCGACAGCCAATCTCGTAACGTTGGCGTTGCAAGTTACAATATCGAGTGCCGCCATTTTGAAATGATGTGGAAGATCGAAATAAAAATATACCTTCCGGATACACTCGAAGTGTAGAAGT
>WUQG02058558.1:0-10072 GCA_011317285.2 Androctonus mauritanicus | reverse complement strand
AATGTCAAGAAAATGATCTGTTTCTGAAGTGAATCATAACTGGCAATGAAAAATGGATTGTTTACAACAATGTTGAATGCAAGAGATCATGGAGCAGAAGAAATGAGCCAGCTCAAAGCACTTTGAAAGCAGATATTCATCATAAAGTGATGCTCTTTGTTTGGTGGGATTTCAAGGAAATTAGTTTTTTTGAACTTCTATTAGACAATTCCACAATTAATTCACAAGTGTACTGCCACCAATTGGATAAATTGAGTGATTCCATCAAACAAAAGAAACCAGAATTGATTAACAGAAAAGGTGTATTGTTTCACCATGATTTTTTTTTCTATAATCTAGTTCTAGCACTATTAAGCAGTCCATGAAACTTTAATTTCAATAAAAACCAAATTTTTATTGAGGAACGTTTTTGGCGTTTTGACACCCTCTTCAGTTCAAAACTCAACAAACATTCAAATTTTGAACATAGAACACTAATGTTACATTATTTAAAATAAAGAATCTATTTACAAAATTCAAATATTTAGTCCAAAAAACAATCGTTATTTTTACTTACAACTAAACAAAGAGATAGACGAGAGCTATATATAGCAGAGAGTTTGAAGATATGGGAAGGAAGTGAGAATGGTGAAATAATTAATGAAAGGCAATCTGTAGACATGCCCCTTCCTTGGAAATATGCGATGAAACAAGTGGGACCAAGGAGAAGAGATGTGAAAAGGTGAAGATACAAGGGAGGGAAATAGGATAAGAATCCCAATACAAAGAAAAATTAATAATGCGAAAGAAATGGATGTAAGCTATGTTATACAGGCTATTTGGATAAGAGTGCATGTGTTTTTAATAAATAGGACTTTATTTAGTTGTAAGTAAAAATAACGATTGTTTTTTGGGCTAAATATTTGAATTTTGTAAATAGATTCTTTATTTTATATAATGTAACATTAGTGTTCTATGTTCGAAATTAGAATGTTTTGAGCTGAAGAGAGCATCAAAACACCGAAAACGTTCCTCAATAAAAATTTGGTTTTTATTGAAATTGAAGTTTGGTGGACTGCTTAGTAGTGCTAGAACTAGATTATAGAAAAAATTGCTACCTTTAAGAGCAGTAAAACGGAAAAGAAAAAACTTAAGTCAGTAGAAAATTTTATTTAAATTCAACAAAAATGAAAGAGATTTTTGAATTTGTGTATCTTTGCATAAGTCAGAGACTTATTGTACTGTACATATTGAGGAATCATAATATAATTACAACATTTCAATATACAGTGCAAAAAAGCAAATATGAATTACTTATTGAAAGAATTTTTGACATGACTTAAAATGTAATTGTAACATAGTTATTTGTACATTAAAATTTTTAATGCAATTATAATAATTAAAAGAAATTCAAAATAGCAAACTTTAAAAATTTAATAAAGAAAATTGGTTGAGTGTTTATACCTAAGATTTTGTCAGCTGAATCAACATATGGACTGCCACCATCCTGCAAAATTTTATTCAAATCTGTGAGTTATAGTTGGCTGAGTGCTATAAAAACATGTAATATATGAAGGAATAAATATCTTAACTTGTTAAAATATTTGTCTTCTATTTTTTTTTGCTATGTTGTTAATATTTTTATTGTTTAATAGAAAGAAGCACTACATTTGTATTGTAATCATCATGTAGTTTGATAGTGCTATGAATAATTGAAAGATTTATTATAGTATATAGAAAACATTATTACTATAACACTTGTGCTGCATTAAATAATTAAATATAAATTAATAATAATAATTGAAATTATGGTATTTGACATTATCAGTTGTATACAGTACTGTAATAGTATGCATCATTGTCTATTTAATGCATTAGCTATATAAATTATGCCCTTAATATCTGGTAGGCATAAATTTTCAGTTTTTGATTAATAGATCATTTGTGACAATATAAAGAATGTACTGTTTATTATTCATAATTTATCATTAGTTTTTAAACTAATTAACAAAACTGTAACTCAGTATTTGATAAAAATATTTTTTATAAAACCTGGAAAGGATATAATTATACTTTTTCAAACAAGTGAATAGCAATTTGTAATTTCAGCTTTGTTGAAATTATGCCAATTACTAATAATTGAATATTTTATTATTTAGGAAAGATTATTATGTAATATTTTTTATTAGCCAGACATAATGAAAGTTGTTAAGCAAGAAAGTTATTATTAAGAAAGTTGTTAAACTTTGAAGATTGATGAAAATAAATTCAAAAGCATATCTAGAACTTACAAATTTTTATTCTAAATTATTATTTGTTAACAGTAATAGATTAATTACAGTTAGGGAAATATTCTTTGTATAAAATTGATAATCTTACTAATTTATTAACAATAATATGAAATTAAAAATTTGAAAATTTTTAATTCTCTGATAATGTTTCTAAAATTACTAAATGAAAACATTACATATTTTTATGACTTTTTCCATTCTATATCATTTGTAATATAATAATAAATAATCTAGATAATAATTTGCCTTTTGTAGATACTAATGGCTATTAAATTCATTTTATTGTATTTAAGTGGAGGGAAGTGATTAGATGCAAATCAAATTTTATTTTAGAATTTGAATATAATGTGTCATGTGGTTATTGTTTCACCAATGTGCATTTATGACTTTGCTAAGACTTGTTAAAATTGGACATTGAGCAGATGAACACTTGTGAAATCAACCTTAAATTCTTCTAATTTGTTCAACTGAAAAATTTCATTGCATATAGCAGGAAGTCCTTAAGAATAAAATATATTTTTGAATTGGATGATGTTTTCTAATTGTCCACAATATCATTAAATTTACTACTACTAAATATATATCTTGAATGGGAGATAATCTAATGAATCTAAATAATTGAACATATCAAACAACTATAGGAAAATTGAAGAACTTTAAAAATTATTAAGAAAGCTCAAAAAAAGAAATATTAAGAACTGCACAGAGACTGTAATAAGCATCATATAATTGATGAAAATGTTTAATTACTTTTCAGGTGGGTACAATGGTATTGCCAAGGACTCACCCAATTTCCTCTTCTGTTAATAATTTTAATGCCAAGTTTGTTCCAAAATAGAATGGGCTGTTTGAAATAAACAACTATATCTCCTCTTGTGTAGGAGCTAGAGGATTTAAGAAGTGATGCCTTGCAAGTATTCTACTTTGTTTAAAATTTAAAGAAATATATATTTCCAGAAGATAAGCAGTAATTCAACATAAAATTTGAGTCAACATTCTTCTAATCAGCTTACAGTTTATCCAGAAAGAAGTACCATAGAATAATGATGATAACTTGATGGACTTTCTGCAATAAGATCAAGATTTAAATATTGTCTGCTGAACCAGATAGCAGATATAGATTCAGGTAAATCTTTTGTTTTGAAACCAGTATCAGATCTTAATATGGATATATTATGAAAAATTTGAAATTTATTTTCATTTTCTTTTAATGATGTCTAAGACTGGATAATATTGATAGTTTTTTAACTGTATTTTATACAGTTGTTTCTTCATTTTGTAGTTTGTTTAAATTTAGATTTTATAATTGTTATTAATTTATAGTTCTCTTATAGTTGAGTTTGTTATAGTTTATTTTTGAGGTTATAATTCTCTTATAATTTTTTAGTTTAATTGATAAAATATTCATTTTTTTTTATTTGGTTATTCTATGGGAAATAGAAATCTGGGTCAATTTGAAAAAATTTTAATAGTTTATAAAAATTTGTGTGGTAGGTGTAGAATAAATATAAAATATAAAGGTACCAGTTTTCTATGGAATAGGTGCTTTTCTCTAAAACTATGGGAAATAGAAAAATATTGCAAAGTATGTGTCCTGTTAGTTTATTTCAAATTAAAATCTAATAAAATTTTCTGTATATTTGTGCAACATATCTATGTACTTCATGTTTTTAGATGGAAGAAATAATCGTTTTATTGAATCTAATGCTATACTTTATTTTATGATATTTTCATATTGATACTCTTTCCAAGAATTCCTTTTATACTGCATGTACACTTATATTGAAAAATACGATAATGATTCAACTCTTTTTGCAGTTATGATTATACAATTTTTATTTAAAAACTAACGTTTTCGGCAATTCGTTCATATGCCATAATCAGGTTTAAATACCTGATGATGGCATATGAATGAATTGCCAAAAACCTTAGTTTTTAAATAAAATTTGTATAATCATAACTGCAAAAAGAGTTGATACTCTTTTGTTATAACTGATTCTTTTATTTCTGAAAATAACAATTGTGAAATAAATTATAAAAATCAAAATTGTATAAATAAATATTGAATAATAATAATAGAAATCTGGGAAATTTGATGCTAAATTAAGTTGTGTATGCTATTGCAGATGGATCTAATTTCAGTAGGAAGAAATTATAACCAAGGAATTAATTCATAGACAAACAATCTTCAATAAATTAATGTATTTCTAGATTAACAATTGTGATTCTCTCTTAAGAAAAACCATTTGCTGAAGCTTATATTAAATAGTCTTAACTGCTTTCATAGCACTTTAGACTTTGTGAACTCTGATTGTTTTATGATTGATTAAGCAACATTATCCTTCTCATCAGTTTTGTTTTTATAATCAGAAGCAATCAATTTTGGTTTATATAAAAAATTTTTTTTTTAAACAATTACAGGATATTTTACAAAATCATGATAAATGTTAGTCTAGTCTACCTGTTATGTGGCAGTAACTGAATTTCTTTTATAATCAGAAGCAATCAATTTTGGTTTATATAAAAAATTTTTTTTTAAACAATTACAGGATATTTTACAAAATCATGATAAATATTAGTCTAGCCTACCTGTTATGTGGCAATAACTGAATTTCTTTTGAATGACTTTGTAACTGTACCATTATAAATCAGAAGGAATTAAATATAAATCTTCTTAAACTTTCTCAATATTTGCAGACATGACATTTTTTCCAAATCTGACAATACATATGGAGAACAAACATTATTGATCTTTTTTATTTGATTTATAAAACAAGCATGGTTGTTTTTCATCTAATAATTTAAATTGATGAATTGTTTGTAAAATTTATGAAAATTAATTTTTTTGTGAAAATATGCTAACAGTATTGAAATATATAAAGTATACTTCATATATATTTTGCTTCTGATTATAAAAACAAACATGATGCTGACATGACTCTTCCCAAAATGCATTTTTTGTTTAATCACAGAGAATCGGCTATTAATCTAAAAATAAATTGCTTTTTACTGAAGATAGTTATCTAGGAATTAATTTCCAGGCCACAATCTTTTCCAATTGATGTGTGGATTCATCTGCAATGGTACATAATCAAAAATATCTAATATGTAATAAAATAAGACAAGTATAGTATTAAGAAATTAGGATACTTGTTAACATTTAGATATGACTATTTTGGTTGACATTATTGTTTTTATTTTTTTTTTAAATAATTAACCAAGTAGCAACATTTAAATTTTAATAAGTATTCTAATGTCTTAGTACTCTATTTGACTTATTTTTTTACATATTAAATATTTTTGATTGGATATCGTTTATTTTTTAGATGAAAATCATTTTTCTGGGAGATACGTTCTAACAACAATATGTTAATAAATCATTAAATACCCTCTTTATTTTAAATCTGATTGAATCAAAATTTTTGGGAAACATTTAGTAAAATGTTAAACACATATACAGGGTTGTGCAGGTAAATCCGGAAAAATCGCGATGTAATTAAAAACAACTAAATTGCAAGAAAAAATAAATTTATTATATAAAAAACTAGATAAAAACATATTTACATTATTTACAATTGCAGTTACTCTATGTAGCTGCCATCTGCTGCTACAACTTTTTCTACGCGGGTCCGGAAACTCTGACACGCACACATCACCTTGTCTTGGTCTAACGAGATCATGACCTTGACAGTGGAAGCTTTCAGGGAATCTTTGCTGTTGTTGTGGGTTTTGTTGACCTTTGATTCAACAACGCCCCACACGCATCCTTAAATCGCACGCACAATAACATCGTGATAGCGTCTGCGACAAAATAACGACGATAATTGCATATTTCTTCTTGCTTCTCGCAAATTGCTGGCTATGTGAAACCACCTTTACAGTCAGACTGCTTTTGATGTTTGACTCAGTCAGGATTGACTTCCTCCGTCTCAGACTCTCTGAACCTTCGCAAGGTCATAAACCTACATCTTCTTGTAATCGAACCACTCGATTATTTCTCACGGCGACTTTCCAGCACGAAAAGAATTGAGTATAGCCACTTTCTGATCATGCTCTGCACGTGCTGATGACGTGGCGGCCATTTTGTGAACATCTAGTCTCTGCCAAGGTCACTACCATGTCACATGCAAGTATAGCCAAATTATCGCCCAACTGGAAATAGCACAAATTCCTGCACTAATTATTTCTGGATTTACCTGCACGACCCTGTATATCATGTTTTATGTCTGTGAGACCCAGCCTTTAATAGACTTTTATTTAAGTAATTTTTTAAAGAGTTTATTTGACTAAAGTTGTAAATTTTGGAACGAATTAACAATGTAAGATGAAGTTTCACTATAGTATATATTATATCTGAATATGCTTTTGTTTTTTTTTTTTTGCAAAAAACTACTTTTAATTTTTTTGTCAGAATGCAATATTTTTTATTGTAATAAAAATTAAATTTAAAACATTCACCTAATTTTTATCACAATTTATTGGAAAAAAATGTCTGTTTTTAGAATACCAGTATTAATACTAGATCCTGGTTTCATAAAAATATCAAAATACTAATATTAAGATTTTGGCTAGTATTGTGAGCTGTAAAAGCAAGGGGGATTTTTAGAATAATTTCCATCATCTTGAAATACTTCCATAATATGTTAACTAATTGCATAGTGTGGTTTTTTAGAGCATTCTTCTATCATAATATTTAAAATTCTTGAAGAGTTTTTGAAATTTTTTTAAATTTGAAAATTGAAATTTCATGTTTGTAAATACAGATGTTCATATCTCGAGGAGTGCTGTATTATATATTTATTTTCATCTTGAAAAAATAAGTAGTTAATGTAATTTATAATTTACCTATTATTTTAAAAATAAAAATTACATTATATTTGTTTAATTTCAGAGAAAAAAGTTATAAAATTCAAATGTTTATTTCTAGATAATTGCTGAAGATATTTCAGAATTAAAAAGAAGACATTCTACTCTCTTAGCAAAAATTTCTGAACATAAACGAAAGCAAATCGAACTTGGGCACAAAGTATTAAAGGTTTGTCATATATTTATTTTTATTAATTATTTAATTAACTATAGTAATTGCAGTTAATAATTTCATAGCCAGTGTTTTTGAAGATTATGTATGCAAATTATATTTATTATTGTATATGCTATCTTTTTTTATCCAATATATATTTTTTTCAAATTCAGATGATGATATTGTTCTTTCTGTTTTTCTCAATATTTTGAAAATTAACATTTTTCATGATTATAAAAATTATTACATTAACAAATTCCTATGAAGTTTATGGATTTAGCATGCAACTATCTTAAATATTAAGAAGCAAATTCATAAGCAACACTGTATTAAAAACATTTTGAATATTGCAATGGCATTTTTACATCTTAAATGATATATTGTTTCTTTTGGCAAATAAATAAAAACATATCTAACCAGGTATGTTTGTTTTTAATAAGGAATTTTGTTTAATAAATATTTTATGTATATTTTATAGATATCCATCACAAGTAAAAGACTTATGCATTTTGCATATCTCTAAAACAGTGAAATTCAAAATTGTATAAATCTGGGACCTCTTTTATTAAAAAATAAATTTAATTTAACTGTTACAAATGAAAATATTAAAAATTTTCTAATATGAAAATGTCTATAAATATCATTGTATTCAACTCTGAAATTTAACCCATCATTTAATATCGTTTTTTAAGCTTATTTATGAAAATTTGATGTATTAGTATTTTAGAGAAAAGAACTTTCACATGCATGGAAGTCAAGTGTTTTTTTTTCTAAAATGTAATATATATTAAAATTTGTTTATATAATAATAATTATATTTGAATATAAGCTTAGAAACTAACATTTTTACCAGATAATGGCTCAGCAAGAAGTGATGCGTAAATATGGATATGCTATACAAGCAGATGAAGAACAGCTTAGAGTGCAGTTAGAAGCAATACAAGCAGAATTAAATGCTCCAACACAATTTAAGGTAAAAAAAAATTTATAAAGTTTCTTTTATCTTTTATTATTAATAAAAGACAAGTTTTATTAACTTTTAAATTATATTTCCTTCTATGATGAAAACTATTCACTTTAATTATTGTATAAAATTTTGTAACAACTTTTTATTTAATCAATTAAACAACCCAAAAGACAACAATTTTAGCAGTCTTCAGTCTTTTGGATTGTTTAATTGATTTAATTTAGCAGAAGCAGTTTTAGTTCTTTATATTTACTTTTTATTATGTTAAAAATCATAAATAAAGGTGTAAATATTGCTTTTGATTGAATGTCATTTGATGAATAAAATTGTGATTTCAGTACAAAAAATATATCAGTAACATTTTTAGTTTATAACTAACAGTTTCAGTTTCTTTACATAAACTAATAATAATTAAATAAATTTAAACAGTTCATCAGTATGTAAAATATTCAAAACAGATTTTTTTATGAACTTGAGTTTTATTTGGACTAATGAAATTCTTTCAATATATTACATATTATATAAAAATCCACTAACTTAATCATTATTCCTGGTTTCTTTTTAATGTATTCTCTTGAGATCAACATATTGAACTAACTATATATTTTTTGTAAAATTTTCAAATCATATATTGGAAAATAGTTAACACAAAACAATTAGGACAAGGAAATTTTTTTGTATTAACAGGAAAACTAACCTCTTGACTGCCAACCTCTCATGCAATAATTGCTGCACTAATTAGTGCTAATTATTCATAACTTTATAAATTATTATATCAAATTCACCTTTTCATCATACTGCAAGTATTATATATCATTAGAATCTTTAGAATATGTAGTTTCATAATATTTTTGTACAATCTACCTGATTACAATTCATATCAGGTCAAAAAATTGTCAAAAATCATTGTTTATTTTCTTGTAAAGTTACAAAAATAATATGCCAATAAAACTTAGAATACAATGAAATTAGCAAAATTCATATATAAAAACTTTATCTGATATGTTCTAAATATATCTTAAAAATTTCTTAGCAATATATTAATTATTTGGCTCTTTCGGCTCAAAATCTTCAAGTCAATAAAATTGATAGAAAGTTAAATGATTTATTTTATTTGACTATTATTAGCTTTATAACTCAAAAAGAAAATTATCTATAATCACAAAAAAAAATTAAACCTAAAGTAATATATAAATCAATAAATTATACAAAAGTCATTCATTTTATTGCAGTTTTAAATAATTTTACTATTCTAAATGCTGTCATATTGTGATGTAGGTAGATTTATGATGACATTTAATAAATAAAGCCAAAAAAAACTGATTTCTAACCCTTTCAGCCAATTTCCAGATATCTATGGCATATAGGGGAGTATATTAGATGTCTTGAATAGAGAGTTAACCCTCAATCATTTCTCTAAAATACCATCTTAACCTAATGGCCTGAGAGGCTCTCTTAGAAAATTACATAGCTAAAACAGGAGGGTTCTAAATCTTTTTAAGGAATCTGTATGTATTGGTCTACATATTCAAGAATGTTGTGAAAAAATAAGCATTGTATGAACTATCAATGATGTAATGGGATGGAATTGTACAAACTGCTATGAATAGAATAGAACATCAAACTATGAACCATCTTTAACTCATCATCATCAGCATTTCTTATTTCATCCATTACTGGATATATATGCCTTCTTTTGTTTCCAAATAATATTTATCTTGTGCAGTCTGCATCCACTGGGAACCAATTGTTTTTCTTATATCATCTCTCCATCATTTGTATTGCCTGCCAAGATATCTTTTCCCTTGCCTTGGT
>WUQG02058547.1:0-10072 GCA_011317285.2 Androctonus mauritanicus | reverse complement strand
TTTCTTAACTTACCCGAGACGATGGCGTTGGCTGAAAATCATCACGTTTGATAGCTGAAATCCACTTTTTTCTCAAAGTATCTGAAGTCGGAAAAGTGAACACAGATACTACAAGACCTCCTTCATAGTTGCCGTTGCACTTTGGTGCGCAACACCGATATGGCATATTAGCTTTAACAAGTTGAACACGAGATACAAAAACAATAAAATACTAGACGAAAGGAAAATCAAATAGAAGCGCGCTTTTAGCATGAGAACGAGGCGGTCTACTTGCTATGACGACATGAGTGATGACGACATTGGTTGGATGGCTTTCTCTGTAGTGGGTGTTGGAAATACCAGATGGTTGGAATTATATCAATCAGTGAGTAAAACATGACAAAAAGTGAAAAACCATAGAAAGGTTGTATTTCTCTGTCAGATGTATGGATATTCATAAGTATAGTACAAAATCAAATATAAAATTTATATGAACTTCTATATAGAGAAAAGTATGATTTTAGAAAAATTACTTATAAAAGAGATCGATACAAAATATAAACTAGATCAATCTTCACAATTTATAGGATAGCAGAATTATATTGTGTTTATGGGCAAAATTACATATTATTTCATTCATTTCATAAAGGCCAGTTATAAGATTTGAGTGAATCAAAAAATATTTTTTTAATCAAAATTCCGAATCAAAATAACTGTGGCTGGATGAAATACAGCGATTACTCAATTTCTACTTTCCTGCATGAACACATGAAATCGCTGCTTAAAATCATAACAATAATAAAAAAATTTATACTCACTTGTCAGTAAAAAATATATACAATATAAATAATTTGTGTGTAAAATTTTTAAAGCAACGTTGTGCATTGAGAAATATTTTAATTTTTTATCATGTGTTTATTTTTATTCAAATAAAAAAATTGAATTTCATAAGAGTGAATATAAATAATAATGTAATCATTCATCAAGATTTATAAGAAATTTATAATATATACGATCATCGAAGAGTATGTGTTAGGTATTAGTTTCTAATTTACTCACTGGTTGGCAGTACAAGGAAATATGATTAGAGATCCTACAAGCAGAGTGGCTATACCATAGAGATATTATTATTACTACTGCATCTTTCAGTCGCCTGAATGGAAGCAGTTGAGGAAACCGACCGCCATATTGGATAAGTATAGCGGGGCTGCGATGTATCTGATATATAGATTTTTCATTTTTTTTCTTTATGAAATGATCGAATTATCACTATTTTGATCGAAAATGGAAAAATTAGTCGAATAAAGTCATTTTGTTATGAAAATATTGAGTAAATTACTTTTAATTAGTAAAATACAGTTAAAATGCTAAAGGTAAAGAACGTATTTTTATAAAAAAATTATTGCAGATTTAATATATATAGAGTGATAAAATGTATGTGGTTTGTATTTCTTTAAATTGATTAAAAAGTATTCCCATGTCCTCATTTTATGGTTTTATGCTTATTTTCTTTAAACCATTGCAGCATCAAACTATCTTACTTGTTAGTGAATTATTGTGTATTTATACACACAATTACTTTGATTATACATACGTATATATAGCGTGAGGTTTTCTTGAAATCGAACACTCTAATTTTTGGCATCGAGTCAATTTTTATGAATCTATTATGTCAGGAATCGCTAGCTACTAAAATCTATTTTATATTTTTAATTCTAACGGCCATGCGTTTGAACATATTGGCCGTTTTGAACGGATTCAAATCGGTGAACGCTTCCAGCAGTTACCCTCGGGCAAAGAGTCGGACGACCCCGGAAGACTGGATGATGGCCATAAGCGGCCGAGGAATAGTTAGTTTCGGACCAGCGGTTAGAGGATAAGTTCCGTCGATTACCGGTGCATTCAAGTATTTATTCTTTAAGTTGTTTTAGTTTCTTAACTGTAATTAATGTTGGTGTATCTTTATTTACAGACTACTGTACACAGAAATGTGACTTTATTGCACGTGACAATAATTATACAATTTTACAGCAAGTGTTCGAAGTACCGTCCAATTTCTGTGGGACAATACCACAGCCTATTTCGAAATTCTGTCATAGAATTGGAAATTTTTGAAGAGTGATTCGGCATTGGCAGCAATTATTGCCTTACTTAATTCGATCTCGTTTTCGTGAGTGCTTCTCGAAGATGAGTAGCTTAAGGTGGCCCCAGTAAAAGAAATAGAGAGGATTCAGATGCCCGTGATCGTGCACGGGAATATTTGGACTATTTGTTCCGATCCAGCGTGGGGAAACTCTTCGTTCAGATACAGGACAACACGGCTAGCATTGTGTGCTGGTGCTCTGTCTTGAAGAAATCCTCCTATTGTGATATAAAAGAACAATATGAATTATTACTTGTGCATCGTTTTAATGAAATTACTGTAACAACAAAAACCTAAAAATAACAGAAACACTAGTGGGACAATTTTGTATAACACACCAGATTTCCCAATTGTCGAATTGCAGGTAAAATGCGATCACGTAGTAAAGACAGATAGAGGTCTTGTGTGAGTCGGTGTGAGATAAAAGAAATGGCCCTATTACATGGAGGCCCACTAGTCCTGCCCATAAATTTACAGCTTTTTGATATTGAGGGCGTATAGCTGACATCTGGTATGGATTATCCGCAACCCAATACCAGACATTTTGGCGATTTGGAGCGTGATTGATGTAGAATATATTCATCTGAAACAATCAGTTTGTAGAGCAGATTATCATCATTGTACAACAAGTCTAATATCTTTCCACAAAATAATATTCTTCTATCATCATCATCATCATCTGGAAGAAGTGTTATTGATGGCATTGATGTTTATACAGGAAGAAGTTCTCTTCTCTTAATGTTTTCCAAACGGATGATTTGCTGACGTGGAATTTATGCTTGATTGAGGCGCAACAAATTCTGGGTTTTTAAATTACTGACATGCAAATCGCAAGTTATACTTCCTCTGGTAAAGCTCGACTTGGGTGATGAACAGATATCAAACCTGGATTGCCATTCCCATCTTTTTGGAATTCTCAACAACAGATTTAATTGTAGACACGGATGGAATAGGTCTTTCAAGGTACAGCACCGCAAAATGATCTCTCATGTGCCTATAGGATAATTCTGAATTATGTGCCCGAACCATCCATACTCGTTCAGTAATATTGTAAATAATATTCGGCATTTTTAAAAATGTTCGAATTGCGACACGTTCTGTTGTTTCTACGCTGTCGCTATAGCAACAACAGAAATTCTGTTTGCGCGCATCTTTTCATGTAAATTTTCAGCGATTTATTTTCAAATGTGTAATTATACCAGCATTAAAATCTGATAATCTTGTGTGTTAAATCATTTTTTGTTTCTTGGATGCAATAATCAATAAATATCATTCAAATTAAAAATATAAAATAAATTTTCATAGCGAGCAATTCCTGACGTGATATATGCATCAGAATTGGCTCGATGCAAAAAATCAGTGTGTTCGGTTTCAAGAAAAACTCACAGTATATATATCCAGCCTAAAAAAATGCCAGATTTGATGGATGTTATGATTGTATACTTTTATTTTGAGTATACAGTGCAAGAAGCATTTAAATATGTATACACATACATTGAATGAAGGGTAGGGAACAAATTCAGTCAAATTTGCTCGATGTTCAGAATAAAATTCACCTTGCCAATCCACATCTAAATGGACTGAATGCATGTAAATATTCACTCAAGTTTACCAGTATTGTGAGGACATCTGAGTACTTTAAATCATTTGATTCAGATAATAAGTAACTGGTGTGATAAAAAATTATTTTTCTGCAAGTATGCTATCAGATGAATATTTAATTTCCATGATCATGCAATATATATTAAAAACTGACAAATCATATTAACAAACTAGCAAGTGAATTCTGCACTCCTTACATACCTTACATATTATCAGCAGTCATTTGATCGAATATTTTTGAACTTGCTTTGATTTTCCTGCCTAGTGAGTGAACTTTTGTGAAGACGAATGAATAAATTGGGTGGTGTTCTTTACAACATGATGTCTACATTAAGTGAACGAATTCATTCTCTATTCTTCATTTGCTGTATGTTTACAACCTTTAGATCAGCAAGCTAAGTGCATAAGAGAAGCCATAGACTTCGAGTTAGCAAGAATCTAGTTTATCTCTGAGTCAAGTATGTTGCATTGCTATCTCTAACAGGAACCTGAAACTTGAACCTATATTCAATATGTCCTTAGTTGCAAATAATGTTTTAACTGAAAACTTTTCAGTTTTTTTCATAAGTTTAGACAAGAATTTAGCATAGTTGTCAGCCATTAAGCTGTTAGACACATTGCATTTCAAACTGCAATGTTGCCACCTAATGTCCAACAACTGATGATTAATAGTGCAAATTAAATATTCTGTTATGTTAAATATTTCAAAAAACTGTACCCCCATCCACATTTAATTGTCATCTTTTCGTCATTCAGCTAAAACATTATTTAGGTTCATGTTAAGTTAGTGATGTGACATGCCTAACTCATTCTTTTGTTCAAGTTGATACATGAGATTAATTGGGATAGGCAGTAACAGGATTGATCATTTAGGGTAGAGTTTACCAAACTGTGATGGGCTAGTCTATTGAAGGAGGTGCACAAGAATTAACAAAAATATCATTTCTGAGATAAACAAATAAATTCAAATTAGTGTCAGAAAAAATGAATCAGTAAAGAGGTTATAAATACATATCCATGTATCCAAAAATTTTTGTTGTAACTATTTTAAAGACAAAATATCTATTTTGTTTAGTGACTGAAAAAGAATTGTGAGTAACGACATCTTCATTGACATCTCGATTTGAAAGAATTTGTGCCAAAAAACAAGCCCACCCATTGCATCAAATATTATGTTGCATTAAATATGTTTTCTATTTTTTGTTTTTTTTATAAGATTTGTAATTAAACAAATCTTACAAAAAAAGGTGTAAATTTTACAAAAAATATATATTTATTATGATGTGTAAAAAATTATTATACCATAATAAATATACCGTGAGTTTTTCTGGAAACCGAACACTCTGATTTTTGGCATCGAGCCAATTCTGATGGATCTATCACGTCAGGAATCGCTCGCTACGAAAATTTATATTTTTAATTCGAACGGCCATGCGTTTGAACATATTGGTACTATGTTCGAACATTGTTCGAACGGCCGTTCAAACAATGCAATGTTTGAACAATGTTCAATGTTGCAATATTCAAACAATGTGTTTGAACATTGTTCGAACAATGTGAACAATGTTCAAACGCATGGCCGTTCGAACAACTATGTTTGAACGACCATGCGTTTGAACATAGTTGTTTTTTCGTAGCCAGTGATTCCTGACATGATAGATCTATCAGAACTGGCTCGATGCCAAAAATCGAAGTGTTCAGTTTCCAGAAAACTCACGGTATATATATTTATATGAACATTAAAACAAATAGCATACGCAAAACCGAAAGTTCTGCTGAGAAAATCTGTTTGGAAGCACAAATTATTCACCAGTAGATTTATGGATATCCCTGAATTAACAAATTTTCAATTTAACTATTTGCATAAATATACCATTTTTCTTTTATTTTGTAAAGAAGATATTTCATCATCAATTAATTATCCATTCTAATTATAGTCGACTCCTGATTTACCGGGTAATAGAAGGAAAGATATCCACGGTTAACTCAAAATCATGGTTAATCTAAAGGCAGGAAAAACTGAGAATGATCGAAGAGAATGTGATAGAATCATTTGTAATTTCAGTAAATGCTTGTGATGACGAACTGGGCAGTAGCAACAATGAATCGGATTCTTCATAGCAACAAACATGAAAACTTTGTACAATATCATCATCTGAGTGGGATTTATTATATATGGCTCTTTCAGAACCATCAATTCCAGAAAGAGTTTGCCAAGTCAATAATTTAATCCTTCTTTACAGAAATCTAAATTATATCAGATCAGAAATGTTGATATTTCATTGACTGTTATCCTTTATTTTATGAAAATATTGAAAAAAAACATAATTATCCAACTCAATTTAGAAGCAAAACGAGTATCACAGAAGAATATATTTTTTTAGCGATTGGTAATGAGGCTACTGCACTGCCACAAATGTCCATGGGAAAGGTTAGAGCAAACAGACTATAGGTGAGGGACAGGACACAGGAAATGTTTTGTTATGTAAGGAAGGGATTTGTAATTGCAGTCAGATTGTTAAAAAAAGTTTGGGTAAGGGGGAAGGGTAGAGAGACTTGAAAAGTCACTGTCAACTCGACAATGACTTCTCATTGTCAAACTCTCTCTCTCTTTCTCTCATTGTCAAATTCTCTCTCTTTTTCTCTCTAGTGTACCTGTTGATGATTCTTGCAATAGATATAAATCTTTTCTTTTTTGGTGAACAACGGTTAAGCTGCCCTTCAGTAAATCGGGAGTCAACTGTATTTAAATTAATGATTTTTCTTGTTTATTTCCTCACTGATTATATCAAATTTACTATGTACACCATCGATTTTAAGACAAAATTCACTTCTACCTTTGCTAGAGGATCCAGTATCAAATCTGGCACTTTGGTCTGATAATATGAGTATTCTTAATGTATTTGTGCCATTTTTCAATGGTTTTAACAACCATATAAAACTATTTAACTTCATAAAACAATGATTAAAACTATTCCAGATGTGTATCTGTAATAGATTTTTTATCTACGTATAAATTTGAACTACGGAGGTATTTGCTGTTTCTGTTGGAATATATTAAATATAACTAATGTAAGCATTTAAATAAACTAATAAATTCAAAATAATTTACTTAATTAAAATAATTACAATAATAAAAAACTACAATTAATGAATTTTTAATAAATATTTAATTTGATGTTTTTTAATTCTAACTTCCAAAAAATTTATTTTTTCCAATAATTTAACAGAATGAAGATTTTTGAGAATTACATAAACTTAAACTAAATATTTGATAAATATTTTAAAATTTTTAACTAAAGAAAAATTGCAATGATGATTGGAAAGTTTATGACATTAAAATTCAAAGATCGCTTGATAGTTATCAACTCCGAAATTCAAAGTTGAATGAAAATAATGGGATAAATAGTTAATATTCATTCTAAACTATTGCATTATATCATCTATAATTACATTTATGTTAATGTTTTTAGAATGTTTATCATCAAAAGCAAAAAATGGCATTGACACTTTGGTATCCAAGAACCAATTATAAACTCTTTACATTGGAATCAATGGGAAACGAATTTCCAATTTGCAAATTTTCACTTAAACAAATAAATTTTTAAGATTGCAATAATGTTTATAAATCAAAAGGATATCTGTATTCATTCTCACCTTAAAAATGTTTGAAACTGGTACGTTCTTCCCCGAACAATTTGTATATACAGTCGACTCCCGATTTACCAGGGGAGACAACCGGGTTACAGCTTAACTGGTGTTCGCCAAAAAAGAAAACTCTGTGAAGAAACAGCAAGTTCCGACTTTTTTACGCAAATTTGAATCGTCAGACTGTTCAAGTTCTTTTGCATACATATTTCTTTTTTGTTTGTCGATACAGTTGATTTGAAACTTTATTAAAGCACAGTTACTGAAAATACAGTACAGGTAAATTGCCATGTAGCATTTTTCTATTCATTATATAACGGTTATTTATCTTTCTCATTTTTTCCTTTGGATTGACCATGATTTTGAGTTAACCTTGGATATTTTCCTCTCTATTACACCGGTAAATCAGAAATCAACTGTACTTTAAGATTCAATCATTAGAAAAAAATTTATACATCACCATTTATTCTTTATTATATGTTATTTTAAATAAAAAATATTTGTTTTAACTAAAATTTCATTTTTCCTTCACTATACTCCATTGAAAGAATGAATTATTGATCAATTTGTTTTATTATATCTGCGCAATCAATATGTTTCGTTCATTTATTTGATGTATATATTTTATTTGGTTTACAAGAGTATAGCGATAACATTACATGAAAAGTCAATACGGAATTACAAAAATAACATGGGATTGAAAATCGAAACAGATGGCAAAATCGTTTCATCAAAATTCTTGTCTATATAAATAAAAATTTATATTTTCGAAATTGCTATTGCATTAAATTTAATTCTAGAATTCATAAAACATTATATAAATATAAAATAAATTACTTTTATGTATTGTTTTGATCAATATAATGCAAGAAGATATCAGATCATTTAAAAAAAATCATCATTTTTCAAATCAAAATACCGTTTCTAATAATGATGGCGAGAGAGTATAAATGATTATTCTGAAGGTATAATCTGAATCCTCTAGAAATATATGAAACATAAGAGGTTTCTGACCATCTGTGTGTGTTCTCTCTCCAAAAAAATTTACCATATGTCCTCTATTTTGAAGTTTAGTAATTATAAATTTTAAATAAGAATCCACGATATCAGTTTGCTTCCAATAAGTTAACTTATCTCTCAAGTTGGCTTGGCAGTACTCATCGTGATCAAATAAATACAAGAAAACGCAATAAACGCTAATACAAAAATCAAATTTATTTAATGGCGTAAAATATTAACAAGCACTTTCTATCTTAAATCATAGAGGAGATCATACAATCTGATGATAATCTCTATAATATCAGTTTGAGTGCACTTGTTTTGTGTAAATTTGTTAATAATTTACACCAATAAATAAATTTGAATTTGTATCATCATTTATTGCGTTTTCTTGTATTTAGTTAAGTTATCCTTCAGGTAGATCTCTTATTTTTTATCTCATCTTCATAATTAATCTCAGTCTCCTTTATGTCTCTCTGTTCCGTATACCTGTTGCTTCTAAATTCTTAAAAAACTTATTTTTTCCTCATCTGAAAACAGTATGATAACAATTTAATGACAAAAATAATCTCCATACAGAATTAATACGAAATATCCATAATTTGCTAGACTAAAACACGACTATAAAGACAATTTGTTTATTTTTAATTTTCTGTCATTGAGTAAACAGATAAATGCGTATATTAGATTCAAAATGTATTAGAGTGAACAATATTTAATATCAAGACTCCTATTAATAAATACCGTAATTACAGATTTACAGGTGGGAAACAAATGTCGCTAACTGGATTCGTATCACAAAATAAATATGTTAAATTATAGCAGTATTGTGAACAGGAAAAAAAAAGAAACAGCTAATATGAAATTAATTTTTATCTTTGTACTAGCCATTTTTTTCTATATTAAAATAATAAAAAAATAAAACATTTATTCTATTCTTGGATCTACTATAGTTTTAAGTAATTTAATGAAAAAAAACAACCTCTATATAGAATAAATAAGAAATATTTATAAATTCTACTATACTAAAACATAAGAACTATACAGATTTATAATTCTAATCAACTAAATTTTCAAAAACTGTACCAGTAGTTTAATCTAAAATTATATAAAAATAGCTTAACATAATATAATTTACAAACCAACAATACCAATAAGTGAAACGGCACGAAACGAAAACATCCAGCGTTTAACAATCAATTAAATACACACACAATTCTAGACTGAATCAATAAATATATAATAACAACAATAATTATATAAAAATTGAATTGAAATATTTAAAAAGATGGTGAAACTATTATATTTATTATATAAAACAAGAACGAAATCAAACCTATGACAAAAAAAACGATTTTGAAGGGGGGAAAAAACATATTCGACAAGCAAACTCAAAAAACAGCGTTCTTTGAAGTCGTGGATTGTTCTTAACATCAGAAATTTTATTCGTAGCTAACGCTTTTGTTACAGATATACCATCATTGGGCTATTAGCTTACATTTAGCTGCATATTACTAGATTGAATCAATAAATGTAGTAGTAACAATAATTATATGAAAATTGAATTAAAATATTTTAAAAGATGATGAAACTATATATAAACTAAACTACTATACTATAGGTTTTTATAACTTTGTAAGCTGAAGAGGGCAATAAAATTCAGCCGAAAGCACTCATTAAACAGAGTTGTTTTTTATTAGA
>WUQG02058536.1:0-10073 GCA_011317285.2 Androctonus mauritanicus | reverse complement strand
TATCTTTGTAAGAAAAAATTAAAGTAATTACAAATAAATATTTTCCTTTCATTGTAATTTTGTTTAAAAATATTTGGCTCTTCATTTATTTTCAAATTGTGCATTTGGTCCACATGCAATATGAGTTTGAGACCGCTATATCAATACCTTCCTATCATCAAAATGATTTATGAGATCACAATGCCCAATGCAGATGACCAAAGACGATAATGATAAGCTATTTTTGTTTGTGTATTAAAAAGTATTATGTTGAGATCAATTTCAATGACATGAACTTTTAGTTAATTTTCATAATATTTTTAACAATTTGTTCAAAAGTTCTTAATTAAGGCATATCTCATGAATTTGAATGCTTATCATTTTTAAATGATTGAAAATACTGGGTTGGAAATACAGTATTAGATTAATCTTGATACCATATATAACTTTTTTTACAAATCCTCACTTTATAAAACTTCAAAAAACAAATCCTTCTCCCTACTGAATTTACATCCTCCCTAAACAGTATAATGATTTAAATGTATTTAATTAGTTTTATTTTTAATTTTTAGTTGAATATATTCATTCATTCATAATGGTATTATATTCATTCTTCATAATGGTACATTGGTCTTTCTTTAAAATAATTACCCTTTTTACTTCCATGCTGAATTTCATTCATATCTGCAAATTAGTTTGAAAATTATTAATGGATGATTCATAGACAATATGCTATAAGATTTACTTTTCTTTTAAGAAAAGTAGACTAAAAACATTCATTTATCATTTTTATAGCTAATGTTTTTCCTATGAAAGAAGAAAGTTATTTGTAATACAATTAAATACAGGGTGTCCATAATTAAAGTTCCCCTATTCAGAGCTGTCTATAGCATTACTATTCATCAGAATATTATGAAACTTTGGTATCCCTTAAATGAAAGATGAGAAAGACATTCAGCAAAAAAAAATTTACTTCCAAATACTGCCACTAGAGGGCTCTTTACTATAAATTACACATAATATAGATGTAAATATTTGAAACAGATCATTTATCAGCTTTTACATTATAAAAGGTTGAAACATTTGTAGAAGAATTGTTTCAGTGTTTTTGCCACTCAAAATGACTCTCAGTTTATAAGATTTCATTTTGCTAGTAAAAGTCTTTTATCAAAATGCTGATTTTACAGCAGTAGTTTTGTGGAAATTTTGGAGTTTGAAGGGCCTTTGAAAAGGTCCAATCACTTCTAAAGGATTCCAAAAAATGATAATGAAATTTGAAGCAACAGGATTGTTAGCTGTTCGTCCTGGAAGAAGAAGAAAACCTGTTTGTATGGGTAGTAGAGGAGATTCAGTTCAGGTGGAAGAGGATAAAGCTTCAAACTTTATGGGCAACCCTAGTGTTTGCCATGTTGCAGAAGCATCAGATAGGCCATCTTCTACTGTTCATAAGATCCTCTGGAATATCTTATGGTATTATTCATACAAACTTTCACTTGTTCAACAGTTGCTTCCACATGATTTTAACACACAACTATCATTCTCACTAAGTTTCTTGCTTGCTATGAGGTCAATTCTGAATAGCCTTAAAAAACCCTCTGGTTAGATGAAGCACATTCAAATATTTATTTGAATGGCTCAGTGAATAATTACAACTGCTGAATTGGGATCCAGAAAATCCTCACTTGGTCCTAGATGTTTCGTTGCATTTCCCAAATATAACAGTATGATGTGAATTTTTGGCATCATTTATTCTGGAGCCGTACTTCTTTGCTGAGTTAACTCCATCAGGTCCATTGACATGTTCTATCACTAGACAGTGATATGCATTGCTGTTAAATAACTCAATTGTTCTGGCTTTTGCAAGCACATCAATATCTTGGATGAACCTCAGTCTTTATGCAAGACAGAACTCCTCCATACATTACAGATTGTGTTAAAAATGCTCTCAAAAGACATTTTACAGAAGAAAAGGTCATAAGCTACTTTCAAAAATGTCTGGCCTGTCCATTCTCCAGATCTGAATCCATGCAATTTTTGGCTAGAAGTTATTTGAAAGATCTGGTCAGTCGTGACAATGCGAAAAACCTTAGCTGATCTTAAAGATAGCATTTCGCACCATGTGCTCAACATTTTGAGGTACTCACTTCATTCAACTGTTAAACATGTCATTTTGAGATTTCAGAGGATAGCTGACAATGGTGGCCTTCATGTCAAATAGGATTTGCTTTAATATTACAAGTCAATAATGTAGCTAAATGTGTAATTTATTAATAAAATAGAACTATCCCTCTAGTGACGATATTTGGAACAAATTTTTTTCACTAAATATCTCTTCCATTCCTTTATTAAGGGTTTCATAATTTTCTGGTGAATAACAATGGATATAGGCAGCTCTGAATAGGGGAACTTTAATTATGGACACACTAAATATTAATCATATATGATACTGTATTTGGTAAAGAAACAATTCTAAGATAATCTACATTTCACATGGGGCAGCAAAAAATCTTGGCTGCCCTGCACCTTAAGTGGTGGTCACACCTTGCGATTTTTAGCCGCGGCTGCGACCACGACCGGTACTGGCTCTTCTCCCTAACTCGTAAACCCCCTCTGAACTGGTTGCTGATGCGATGTCGCTTGTCAACAAAAAGTTTGTTCTTGTGGCAATGGTCGCAACTGCACATCCAATGAGAAACTCTCTTTCTCTGACATCATCAGCGGTACCCTCAAAACCAAATGGCTACAAGCATGGTCTGGATCGCTGAACGAGAATGCAGATTAATAGAGTTGATTATCGAAAGGGAATGTCTGTGGAATTTTAATTCGGATTTTATTTTCGTCTTTCCAATCTGTCCATCTTGTAACTTATACTTGAATAAAATGCGTCGGCTCTTCATTGCTTAACCAAGTCAGCCATTGCTACAATTTTATTGGCTAAAAGTGTAGATTAGATCAAACGTTTTCGGCAAACAAAAACAATTTTTGCCATCCTCAGGCTGTGCATATACAAAAAACAAAGGTTTGTTTTTTGTTTTTGTATATGCACAGCCTGAGGATGGCAAAAATTGTTTTTGTTTGCCGAAAATGTTTGATGTAATAAAAGTTATTAATCACAACTGCAGGTAGAGTTGAATCAGATAATTTTCATATAAGTTAATAGTCTTGTAGCAAAACCATGCAATGATTTCCTTCGGTATTTTTCCAACACGAAGCGATTCAATAATGGCCGCTTCCGATCATGCACAAGTTTACTTTACTTGAACTTCATTTTACTTCAACAAGTTGTGAAGTTAAATAGCACCTTTTGCTTCATAACTTGCTGAAGTAAAAGTCGCTATTTTATCAATTATTAATTACTTCAATGTTGATTGAAATTATAACCAAATCATAACCCATGCATAATTTGCAGGAAATTTTGCCTAAAACAATTCCAGATTTACCTCGACGACCCTGTATATATATATATTTTTATTCTTCCATTATTATTGACAGTAGTTCATCTATGTTAAAGTTCATTTACTTATCTATCTTAGACACAATCCAGAAATGAAAATTATTTACTTATCAGCAATTGTTTTACTAACATGTTAAAGGGAACACTACTTTTGTTTCTCAGCCATTTTGATTTCTTTGGTTTTTTAGCAGATAATGAAAGTTTTACTACAAATTTAATAGTACTGTATTGTATAGCTACGTAATGGCTTTAAATGCCTATTTATGAATATTTAACATTTATTTATTGTAATTAACTGTTCATATTTTTTTTGGATATTTTATTTTTGAGAAAACTCAAGCCTGTATAGAAATTTTTAGAGAAATCTCCATCATCATGAAATACTATGTAATTTTATAATACATCTGTCAATAAACCATTTCACTATTACAACGCTTAAAACTGATTAAAAATTTTAGAAAAATTCAAGCATTATATAAATAAAATAATATGTTCATTCATATAAATGAAAATTAACTAAAGAATATCTGTATATGCACATGCAAAATAAATAATAAAATATAAATCTCAAAATCAAATTATTGATTTGATTTTGAAATTTTAATTATATAATTATTAATGATTTTTTAAAATATTGAGTAAGTACAATTTCATTATAACAGAGTTCAAATATTGATTATTTGGAAATTATATATTTTTTAATATATTTACCTTAATAGTAATTTAGGAAACCTATCATTGTTTTCAGGAAATGTTTGGCCAATATATGAACGTAATTCCTGATATGCCTTCTCTTGAAATTTCTCCACTTGACGTGCACTTGGCAGAGAAGGATGATCTGTAAAAAATTTTTAACTATTTACTTATAAAAGTATTAATTGGCATAATAGAGAAATATTTATTTAGTAAATTTATACGGCAAAGATAACTCAAAAAGTTAGATTTTAAATTCTTAAACAAGTACAAAAAAAAGAACAGAAGAGCTCAATAAAAATAACAATTTAGCTCTTTTAACTGATATGATAACTTATTATACATAATGTCAATTGCTATTTGTGTTTTAAAAAAATAATAATAATGCATTTTTTTAAAAAATATTTTCCAAGATGGAAAAAATGGCATTATTTGAAATCAACAGTTTTTTTATTCTTGCAAGAGCTTCAAACTGTTTAACAATTTTCTCTATTAGACTGTTTTATTTACAAATTTGTATTTTTATTAGTGCACTAGAAATGCTCAAATATATTCTTTTTGTTAAATCAATTAAATAATAAATTTGCAAAATGAACAACTTTTCTGTTTGTGGAATTCAGGTGGTAGATTGGAAAAATTTCCAGGGCCTATTTGATTAAAATTTCTTTTTAATTGGAGAATAAGTATTTATTAATTAAATTAATAATTAAAATTTTTTAAATATTTGTAATGTAATAAAATTTAATTCCAACAAGGGATTTGATGAAAAAATATATATAAAAGATTACATGGAAATATAGTTATAATAGACAAGGAATTCATCATGGAATCAAGAAAAAAATATTTTTATTTTGATTCTATGTGCTTTTTATTATATAAGATATTGACTAAAATTAAATTTATACAAAAATGAACATTTCAAAAAAATATTCTCAATATTTCAATAAAATTCAGACATACAAATTGAAGAACTAGCGTTCAAGTTCTTCAGAGATATTGTTTGGTTGACTTAGGATCCATTTAATATTAATCTAGGATTCTTTATTTAGGAAATTGTTATTTAGTTAATATCTTGGTAAAAATTTAAATTTACCAGACTACTCATATAGACCTTATCCTATGATGCAGTTTTATTCTTGTAGCTATTTTGTAAATCAACATTATTATAATCACATCAATTTCTGATTGCATCATCATTTGTTACAACACAATATAGCATCACAAAAACTTATGAACACAAACAAAGAGTAACCAGATACAAAATAGATGTTGCTAGTATACTGGATTGTGCATGGCTTTCTATACTTATGAATTGCATTGACTAACCCATAGGACTTATCAACAATATCATGATCGTGAGTAAAGTAGCCAAAATTTGATAATCATCTCTATTTATGATCAAAATTAATCTTTTAAATTATGAATTTAGTAATTTCCATTTAATTATTAAATAAAAAGAACTTAATATATTATTACATTTTTTTCAAAACATACCTGGACTAAAAAGTACAATTGCTTTTAGATATGCATATTCATGCTCATCAACTTGTAACCGGAGCATTGAATTAACAAACTCCTGAAGTTTACAAATATGATCTGTTACCTGTTTCACACGAACTGCAGATAATCTATCTAAAAATATATTTTAAAGATTTATTTAAAAATTATAATTTCTATTTCAACAACAATATTTTTCTTTAAATCTATTAATCTGACATTATAATTAATAATGATATATTAAAATATAAATTTATTAATATCTAATTTATATAAATACAATCTTTTTCAATTTACAAATACCTTAACATTTCATGCATTCTCTCTTTATATTTTTTTGTTAATAGTTTATCAAAAACTGACTAATCCTGAGATCACAGTTTCAACAGTGGTGTTAGGTATATTAAATTTACTGAAAGTAGTAATTTCACTTCTTTTTGCTTATTTTTAAATAACAGTTTTCTTTTTGTATTGCTTTTATCTGTAAAATGCTTTACAGATAAAAGCAATTAAGTTTAGAAATTATAATATGGCGACTTTTAGATTATTGAAATTTTAATGTATTCTATGTTCTGTTGTTCTATTTATAATGATATGAGCTGATGATGATTAATAAAATAACTTAAAGTACTTCTGATTTGTTTCGATCTGATTTTTATTTGAGCATCATTTACCAACTGCTATTAGTGCTAAGAATAGATGTTTTGTTTAATAACAGTTTTAGCCTAAATAAATAAAATATCCAAAATAAATAAGATAGAACAGATATAAATAGGAAAATGAGGTTCAGTTATATAATATTTACTTCAACCAACTACCTTCAGTTGAAATTATAATGATACTGCTAAAAACTTTGAAGAAATGAGTTCGATATAAACAAATTAATTAGATTAAATAAATATTGCAATGATAGAAAAAAAACTTTTTAACCATTGCTTAATGAACAGATATAACATTAACTATAAGTTTTCTATTTCGAACATAAACAAAGATGAAATATAGATCAGTTTCAACAGTTCAAAAAAGTTGGGCTTTTTTATAAATAAATATAATCAATCATAGTTCAACTACAAAGCTACAAGAAAAACACTATAATATTACATTTGTTGACAATAACTAATAAGCCCATTGATACTAACTAAAATGTGATCTTGGAGAAACTAATACTACAGGTAGTCCTCAACTTACAACAGAGTTTGATTCAAACCCTATTGTCATAAATAAAAGCAATTATAAGTTGATAAAGCCCTTCACATTTATTTATTCTATGGGGCAACCAGTGTCATTAGTCAATTGGGTCGCCATGAGCTAAAATACTTGTTCACTAGCTAAAGGATCTGAATTCAATTCCAGATCTTACATCTCCAGTTTTTCAAGAGGGATCTAGGTTTAGCCTACTAAATTCTATCCTTCAACTTTGTTGGCCAACACCATAATGGTTGGCCTACTATGAATGTTAGCTAGCCCATGATCAGTTCTAGTAGCTAACTGCTGCCAAATCTATCTCTTATGTGATCTGGCCCTAAATTAATCCAGTACCATTATTTGGAAAAAATTTGTCTTACTGATTTGATAGCTATGTGCATCACATTGCAAACAGTAAGCAGCAGAAATGCAGAGTTCATGAAAACTGATTTGAAACTTCCAGCTTGTATCTAAATAACATAGCTTATGCTGGGCCCATAGTCATTTTATGGTTTGGCAATTTCTGTCTTATAGTACTGTCTATATATAGTGCGTGGCACTGATCACACAATAGCAACTATGTAACAATATACAAAAAAATAGTAGATTCCAAATTTCAGGATGGTGATGAATATGCATAAGCTGTTACAGTAATAATTTTAACCATATACTTTACTGTACATACACAATTTATCTTTATTTCTGATACTTCTTAAAAAATATATGAAATGAATTACTATTAGGGAAAATGCATAAAATCACAGCAGTGCCTTTGAATAACAAAAATGAATCATGTTATTTTTGAAAATAACAGAATAACTGATTGCACCTTTAAACACTGCAATGGCAGCAAATCGATAACTCTGCAATATGATAGACATTACCCTATTTAACAGTTTTGAATAAATCTCTAAATCATGTTCGATGCTTTGGAAACCTCTCACTGGAAAGATAATGATATCAATCATGTAGCATCATGCAGCAAACACAATAGGACATAGCATGCCAGAACAGACAACCTATAATTTTACATACAATTTTCTCATGGTTGTAAGTTGAAGACTATCTGTAGTTAATTTAAATCAATTTGATTAAATCATAAAATATTTGTTGACTATCTACAAAATTTATTAAAAATTTTTTACAATATATTCAGGCAGTATGCAATTTTGTTACAAATGTTTATATTTTTTGGCATATTAATATTTTCTAAGTTTTTTGTTTTACTTTATATAAAGTAATGAACAATACAAATGTCTATTACTTTCATTAGCAGAGATTTCATTTTTTTTTATTATATAGAGTGTCCCATAAACAACACAACTTTTGAGTGCATAATAACATACAAATTTATTGATGAAATTAAGTAATTTATATATTTTTGCAGTGCATGCTACCTGTGATTATGTATGAAATATGATAATACTCAAATGCCCTCCACAACTCTGCAGGCACACTCTCATTCTTTAGATGAAATTTTCCATAACTTTTCAGCATATTTGCACCTCTAGTTTTGAAATTACACACTGAATCTCGGCTTTGAGCTCTAGAAGTGATCGTGATTTGTTAGTGTACACACGAGATGTCAAATACCCCCATAGAAAGAAATCACATGGTGTCAAATCACAAGATCTGGGTGGCCAATTCCACAACCGAACCGGTTTTCTCAAATTTAACAATCAGTCTCATCACAGTCGACTTATTCAATGCATTACATTGGCCAAACATTCCATGGAGTTTGCAAACAGTCTCTGCACAATATTCACCACATTTATAAGTTTTCACTATGATAGCACACTGTTCCATCATGAAGCGCTCCATTCCTACCCGTACGGAAAACAGATGACAATCATGTGCTATTCGGCACTCCATGACTACTAACCACAAAGACAACAGATGAAAATCTTGTAACATTCAGTGCTGCCGTTTTACTACAACAGAAATGGTGGAATTTCAAAAGTTGCATTCTTTATGGGACACCCTTTATGATTTAGAATTTCTTTCCATTGAAATGGATCAATATATTAAAAGTTAAAATAATTATGTATAGATTTCAACATAACTATGCTAAAATTATATATTCATTTCCTTTTGTTCACAAATTTATAATTATAATTTTAAATAAAATATTTTTACCTTGTTGAACACTCGTTTGTAAATGACTAACAATTGCTGTTAAAATTGTGGCTAATGACATCACTTGAGAACTTCCGGACGAAAAGGTTGGGGATAAATGTATGGTTTCTGCTCGAGGATTTGTGACTTGACCAACTTTTTCATCTTTCCACACCATCTTTTTCATCTTGCCAAAACCATCTTTTTCATCTTACCCAACTCTTCTCCAGAAAACGGTCAAATATGACGAAAATCGAAAATTCAGAAATATCGATATTTCGACAGCTTGTAAATTCGTTATTCTCGAATTCTCTAAAAGCTCAAATTCTCGAGAAAACAGAAACCCTAGGTTAAAAATTTGAATGTTTTTATTTAAAAAAATATGATACGATAATAGCCTTATTTCCATACCAGCCAAAGAATTAATAGCCTGCGTCAAAATAATCTGTACTTTTTTTCCTATATACTTTTGCTATCAATACAGGAGCATAGTTTTGACGATCAACGTAGAGTATGAATCTACTCATGATGTAATATAGTAAATATAAAATAGGCAAAATAGGCTGACGCTACAAAATCACGTTTGAACAACTTAAAATGATTCGATTTGTAAATAAAATGAATAAAAGTGTTTGATGGTGGAAAAAGTTTTTGAACAAAAATCCGATGTTGCTGGAATATTCATGTCCCACTTTTTTAAAAAATTTATTCGATTTGCCCTTAATAATTTTTCATCAATTAACTGTTCAAAATTGATTTTTAAAGGTAATGTGAGTTTGCCATAGACGAAAAACGTGATTACGCAAATCTAGATTCATTCTTCTTTTGCTAAACCCTTATACTGTTTTGTCACGCTTTATTTGACAGTCGTGATGACAAGAACTTGCTAAAAATCTGAGGAACAAAGGATTATACTGTGTTATTTCTATGCTTTTTTTCCCTATCTAATAATAATTATTCATTCCTTATGCCCCATTGTTCTATCTGTAATCACTCCCAATATTTTTTTCAATTTAACAATTACTCCGGGGTTTCTTAACTGTACATTTATGGTTAATAGCTCGGTTGTAAAATACCCTAGATTTTCGGTTTAGAGTTCAAGGAAAATTGCCAATAATAATCAGCTAGATTTATTTCACCGCTCTTTTTT